>QKWP01001210.1:0-67900 GCA_003550325.1 Gigaspora rosea | reverse complement strand
TTTACTTCTTTTGAAACTTTGCAAGAAAACGACTTGACTTTCCGGCACTTTACAAGAACACCAATTCTAACATCTCTGGTACTTTGCAAGAAGTCATGAATATGAACGAATATAATCGAATATAGGCGAATATGAGCGAAATATAATAGTTTATTTTTTTTCGGGTTTGTTTTTTTTTGTTATTTTTTCGGGTTTGTTTTTTTGATTTTTTTTGCTTATTTTTTTTATTTTATTTATTCTTACTTCTTTCAGAACTTTGCAAGAAAACAACCTAACTTTCTGGCACTTTGCAAGAAGTAGCGAATATAAACGAATATAAGCAAATATAAGCAAATATGAGCGAATATAAAGAATATAATAGTCTATTTTTTTTGTTTTCATTTTTTTAATTTTTTTTGGTTTCGTTTTTTTTGAATTTATTTTTTTTGTCATTTTTTTATAATAATATATAATATATTATAATATATAATATATGTAATATTTAAAATATAATATATAATAAAAAATAAAATTTTATATTAAATAGCGAAAACTTATGAATATTGTAAAATTAATAAATTAAAGAATTTAATATTTTTGTGCATGTGCGTTGTAGCGCACCTCATATTATTTGGTATAACGTGAGATCAAAACAACCAAAATAACCCGGTTTTTTGTTAGTTAGGGTTAGGGTGAGGTTAGAATAGTGTGTAGGCAAGAAAGGGGGTTTATAGTAAAATTTTGCAAGAAATTTTTTTTGATAGAGCACGAAAAGTGGTTTCATAAGCAAAATTATGAGCCACGGGCGATTTTTTAAAAGATCGCTATTTTTTCTCGATTTCACATTACACCTGATCCTAGGATCTGATTGGTTTATCAGATGGGCGCATTACAACGCATATGCACTAAATTACATAAACCTAAATTAAAATATTATATAATAATAATAAATAAAAAATATTTATAATTAAATTGCGAAAACTTGCAAAAACTTGCAAAAACCTGTAAAATGTTCAAAAAGCATGATTATATGAATATAATAATTATTAATTGATATTACTATCGATTAACCGGATATATATCGATTACTATCACTATCGATAGAAATTGAAGGGGTGTTGATAATCGATATATATCTTACCAGTTAGTAATCGATATATATCTATATATAAAATTTGCCGATGCTAGGAACACTAGAAACATAAAATCTTTAATACTACTAGAAAGCCTAGTAAATTCCAAGTAGATTTCTTTGCAAAATAATCAAGCCTCGATATTTCAGTGGTGAAAGCAATGTGACGGACACTGTAAGTTTCCTGGATCTAAATATTTGTAAATACGTGATTTCACGTTATACCAGATCTTAGATATCGCATATGCGAAAAAGGATCTACGCGATTTTAGAAACCGCACCAGGGGTTTAGACACTTTTGCAATAATGTGACGTGGCGCATGAGAATTAACCAATCGGAGAACGTAAATTTTGATCGTCCCGAATCAGTCTGACATCAAAACAAAACACGTGTACAAGAAGAAACAAAGAGAAAAGAGCGAAAATACTTGAAAACTAGTGTTTAAATCAGTCTTAAAAACCACATAAAAATGTCCGGAACGTGATTTTACATATATATAGGGACCTTCTAAGGCTATATACACGAACCTTAACCCTAACCTTAACAATAAAGCCAAAAAGTTAATCTGAAGACGCCATACTAGGGTGTGGAATGTCATATGATCTACAAACATAGTGAAGATCATATATTAAATTTTACTAATAAAGATTTTTTGTCGATCATTCTGTTTAATAACAAAAACATATAAAATTTTAAATTGAAATAACTCCTAAACTATTCATGAGATACATGTGAAATTATATTTATTAGATTCCTTTTAACATTCTCTTTAAAGCAATAGAGTCCTTTTTTTATTTTTCATATAAGTTAAAGCGAAAACTGATTACTAACCCACAATTAATTTTATGACAATAAAAAAAGAGCTCTATTACCTTAAAGAGTACATTAAGTGGAATCTAATAAAGGTATTTTTACTCATATATCTTTAATGGTTCAAAAGTTATTTCAGTTTAAATTTTATATTGATAATGATAATGATCATAACGAGTGATTATTAGCAGTCAGAAATAGGTTGCAGATCATGCAGATCATCAGAAAAATCTTGATTAGTAAAAATTATTATGTAATCTTCGCTATGTTTGTATTTGTTATACTATTTCACACCCTAACGCCACACTACGTGATGGTCACGTTACTGCAAAAGTGTCTAAACTAGAGTGTCCAGAATTATGCGATGCGATGAGGTAAATTATGCGATTTGACTGAGGTCAATTATGCGATGAATGCGAAATAAATTTAAGATTATGCAAAATATTTAAATAGATTATGCAATCTTTATAGTTATGCTATATATACTATTCAGAATTATTCGGATATTGACAAAAAAAATTGCCTCAACCTTGCTCGTATTTTCAGTTCGTTCATTTTCTACATCGGAACTTTTCGGAATTCTTTCCTGCATTAGCTATTATAGCTCCAGAAATCTCAAAAAATCGTATCTACCAATCATATTTGAGACACGTGCTCTGAATGCTTTTTTTTGCTTAATTATGCGAAGCATATGCGATGCGAAAAAATGGTCAATTATGCGATGCGATATTATGCGCATAATTAGCTATTTTTTCGATTCGCATAATCAAGCAAAAAAAAGCATAAATCACGTGAATAAAATCTGATTGGTTGTTGGGAATATGGTAACTTCGTTCGACAAGCTTTAAATTTGTAATTTGGGCGATAGAATGGTGACAAAATGTAGGTCCCGAAAAGTTCCGATATAGAAAATGAAAGAACTTAAATTACGAGCATAGTCGAGGTAAATTTTAAATTTTTTGATAAATGTCTGAGAAATTCCGAAAAACAGAACTAAAAAAAAATTAATAAAAATCGCATAATCGACCTAATTGGTTGCATAATCTTTCGCATCCATCGCATAATTACCTCATCGCATCGCATAATCCTGGACACCCTAGTCTAGACTCCTGGTGGCAGGGACCTGCAAAAATTTGGATCCAAATTTTTCCAAATTTTTCCAAATTTTGGTACTTAATCCAAATTTTTCCAAATTTTGCCCCAAACGTCCAAATTTTGGCCAAATTTTTGATGAATTTTTCTGGTTTCATGTGATCTAACCGATAAAAATAAAGTATTTGGGAACCCGGAAAATCGTGGGCCCAAAGTTTTAGATAAAGTCTTGTCGGAAGCTTTAGGAATTGTGGCGCGTGTCTGTCAGGAAGTTTCGGAATTGAAATAAAATGATTTATATTCCAAATAATTCCAAATATATAAAATTTTTATCCAAATTTTATCTAAATTTTAGTCAATATTTAAATTTTTTATCCAAATTTATCCAAATTTTAGTCAATACCCAAATAAATTTTTGCAATTTGGCATCCAAATTATTGCAGGTCCCTGCCTGGTGGGGCCGATTATAGAAGTGATAGTCACGTGCAAGATATCAAAAATAATTAAAAGCAAACAAAAAAATTCTCTTTATTACTATACAAGAAAAAAAAAATGGTAATTTTTGGAATTTTAAGCCTTGTTTGTTTGAATAAATTTAATTTACACGTAATTTCACGCGTTTTTTAGGGGAAGCCTACTGTCAATAAAAATTGGAAACCTTTAAGCGAAAAATCTAGACAGAACTTTCGTGAAATTTTAAGTAGTTCAATTCCGTAAGTTTCTTTTTAGAAATGAATTTTTTAGGTCTTAAAAATATGTAAAAATCAATTTTGTACTGATCTATCCTTTTAAATTAGAGTCGTAAATAATGGTGTCCGTGGAAAAAAAAAAGTAGAATTACAAAAATTATTAGATAGATTAATTTCAAAGTAAAACATAGATCCATTTCAATAGATCTTCAAAACCCTTTATCATTTTGGCTTAAGATTTTTTTTTCTAATCACATCAAGAATTGACAAGAAGTTTGAGACACTCCTAGTCCCAAAATACTCGAAGAAAGCAAATTTCGACTATAACAAGATTCATTCTCAAAATGTAGGTTTGTTTCAGCAAGAATATATATATGTATAAACTTTATTAAAAGGTTATTTAATCGAACAGCAATCATTGGAAATGGCACTAGCCAACGAATTAGAACAGATAAATCAAATGGAAATTAAGCTAGAACATGAGACAATGTGAGCAAATTTCTAGTTTTAATAGACCCAAGATTTCATATTCTATCCTATTTACATTATTTATTATTTGTTTTACAAGGCTTTTGAAAGAAGACTCGGAATTATTAACCAAACTTAAGAGTGATAAAAAAGCTGTTGAAACTAGAAATAAAATGCTTCATAGGACAAAAGTAAGTAAGGTTCAAATATGAGCATTTGTATATAGAAATAGGGACATGAACATTATTTTCGAGAATTTACAGTATACATTTATTGACATGTCAAGATATTAGACTAACTGCTTTCGTTACCAATGAAATTAGCTTCATCCGCTTTTAAAGGATGAATTTAAAGACCTTGTCGATTTGGATAATGAATTAATTAAAAGTCATATTAAACCATTAAAAGATCGATCATTGTGCATTTGGGACGTGAGTACTTTTATACAGTATTATCTCGTTATAAAAGTTTTAACAATTTGAATATTAAGATCTTTTTTAATACATATAGTCCGAACAAG
The DNA here is from genome assembly GCA_003550325.1 of Gigaspora rosea. Taxonomy (NCBI): domain Eukaryota; kingdom Fungi; phylum Glomeromycota; class Glomeromycetes; order Diversisporales; family Gigasporaceae; genus Gigaspora; species Gigaspora rosea. The sequence goes on along the minus strand of QKWP01001210.1, from coordinate 63,209 downwards.
ATCATGAACTTTGTGAAATCAAAAAGTCAATTTCTTCTCATTTACGATCGATTGAAAAAAATACAAAGGTGATGGATAATGTAGTAAGTAAAGTCGAAGAGACAGAAAAAATTTTGATACAACTAATGAAGAAGGCGAGTTTGGAAAGTTATTGACTTGAATAGTAATCGCCGGCCAATGATTAAAAATTGGCTAAAGCTAATTTTTAGCTTAGTTGGTCCATTAGATGATTGATTTCTTATGATTATGCGATAACAATTTATGCATAAATTTCTGATTATTACAAAGAATTTGTGTGAAGTCAAATATATTTTATATCATTAAAGTTATAATACACAACAATAAGCGATGAACGATGTATTGGGAAGTGACCAAAGAATATTTTAATAGCATTAAAAGTTCTCAATTAATGCTGTAATGCATAATAGGTTGTCATTTTGGAACTCTATTGAGAATTTTTTAATACTGTATATATTTATTAATAAAAAATAATTTTTAGCCTTTTATCTGTAATGCTTTAGATCCGTCTAAGATTTTGATAGTTCAAAATAATATTCGAGTTTTAGACTACACAGTATCAGGTATATTAATTTTATGTTATTTGTCACTAATTTTAGTTAACATACATAATTTACCGCAATTTTCAAGCAAAATCCATGGTAACTTACCGGTAACTTACCACGGTAAGTAACTTACCACTAATCAACCCTGTACTAAATGTAGGGTACACACAGTAACACATAACTAGTTTCTACTGTAAAACTTAATACATCTAACGTGATAACGGTAATTTAATTGATAACAGTAATAATAATTATACTGATAACTAGCTATTTTTTTTTTCTAGTATCCACGGGACAGATACAGATATAGTAAATACTCTATACTTATGGGATATTAAAATTGTTTTACCCATTTAATTGTTAACCGTTTAATTTAGCGCATTAAGATTGCTCTGACTCTCATAAAAATTTTTTATGTGGTTCCAATTTTTAAACTTGACTGAGGGATATGGTTTCTGATTGGTTGATTGATGTGGTAACGTATGATTATTTATTTATAAAGATTTTATTTAGAAAGGATTGACAAATTCTTTCAGTAAAAAATCCGGCAGCAAAAAAAATAAAAAAATGTAAAAAATCACGAATAAACATAGGACGAAATACTCAAAAAGATAAAATTTTTCAATATTTTAATGCTGTAATGTATCTTTACTAATGTTTTGTAAAAATAAAATGTACGTAAGTCTATTACTGTTACTATTACGAATACGAATACGGATACAAATACGATTTATAATTATAATAGTTACCAGTTTACCAGTACAATTATAGTATTTGACTTAAAGAACATAGTAAAGAATTGGTCAACTTTAGTGGAAGAATTTCAGCTCCCTGCTTAAAATTAAGAACTAAAACTTTAAACAAAAGAGTATTAAATGCCAAAGAATATATATTTAAAAAATTTAAAAAGACTTTTATATGTATACTTTTAAATAAATTCAATTTAAATGATTTTTCATATGGGCTAATTTGTAACATTGCTGATATCTCTTGATCTACTGGTCCATTTTGGATGATTTAGCTACCAAAATGTCCGTCTCAATGAGATGATTCTAATAAGCCCAAAATCGCTAAAATCCAATCACAGGATCCCGAGAACGTTCAAAATTTGTGCAATTTTAATAGTGTTTTTTAGAATTACTATGTAAACACCTTTAATGTCGGATAACTTCTGATCTATCGATCTTGGATGATTTAACCGCCAAAATGATCGTCTCTATGAGACGATTCTAAAGCTCAAAATCATTAAAATCCGATCACAGGATCCTGAGATCGTTAAGGATCTGTACTATGTAGACAATCAACTGAGAAATGGGTTGTCATATATACAACAGTTGATTGTCTACATAGTACAGATCCTTAACGATCTCAGGATCCTGTGATCAGATTTTAATCGCCTCATAGAGACGATCATTTTGGCGGTTACGATAGATCTATTAAAAATTGCACAAATTTTGAACGTTCTCGGGATCCTGTGATTGGATTTTAGCTATTTTGGGCTCATTAGAATCGTCTCATCGAGATGAACATTTTGGTAGGGTAGCTAAATCATCCAAAACGGACCAGTAGATCAAGAGATATCGGCAATGTCACAAATTAGCCGATATGTTTGCATAAATTTACATATAAAATTGGGTGAGTCATCTCATTTGAACTATAAGTAATTGCACTCAGTTGGACATGTCCCTTGACTGATAAGAATTAAATTAAGCACGAACATTTTGGCGTGCCTCACTCGTGCCTCATACTACAGTACATGCCACCCACGTAACCCACGTAGCTTTTTTTAGGCAACTCGGGTGGAGATTTTTTAGACGGGTCGGATCATTAATTGCATTATTCTATCAAAAGACAACCTACGTTTCACACTCAAATTCACTTTTGATTAATGTGCAAAACAAAAGAATTACTGTAACATGAGAATATATATTTTTATTATATTTTAACGTTTATATAATATGAATGATATATATTTTTAATTTTTAATAATAAATCTTTATAAAAATAAAAAATGTACAAATGTAAATTTAATTTAATTTTTAATTTTTGAATTCTTTTTCAAAATCGATTCCGGCCACACCATCACCAATTGAAGAACGCCATTTTTTAGCCTTTTCAAATCCATTAGTATACTTATTATAATCTGACATAGTTTGAAATATTTCTTCTTCAGTATTCATAACGAAAGGTCCGTAACTCACTATTGGTTCCTAAAATATATAATGATTTATGAAAAAAAAAATTAATTTTTTTTTTTTTTATGAATGAGAATAATATAAACAGAAAATACCTTTAAAGGTTGACCAGCAAAGAGCATAAATCTAACATCATTATCAACAGCCTCAACAGGTAAATAATCACCATTACTCTCATCTAAGAATAAAGCATAATTTTCTTGACCCTTGAATCGATTTCCACCAAAATAACCGCTTCCTTTCCATACATAAATAAAACCTCGATAATCTTTTGGAATCTCTTGTTCAATCTTTTTTCCTTTAGATAACTTAAAATCTAACATCATAGTAGGAGTTCTAGTAAACACATCACTTTTAACACCGAAGCTTGAACCAGCAATAACTTTAACTTCAATTCCTTCTTCAGGATTCACCCTTTTGATTTCTTCATCGTTAAGATTCTGAAAAGAGGGTTCTATCATTTTATCTTTGGCAGAGAGATTAATCCAAAGTTGAATTCCTAAAAAAAAAAAAAATTTTTTTATTGTTTTAGCAGATTTCACATGATTTTATTGATTTTGATGGATTAAAAGAAATTTAAAAGTTTACCTTTGGACTTGGTTACAGGCATCTCAGCATGTACTTTATTAAAAAAAAATATAGCGAATTTATTATTATTATTATTATTATTAACAGATCCATCTCTTGTTTAATCAAAAAGGGGTTCTAACTCAAAAGCATACCTATTCCGCGGCCAGCTGTCATCCATTGTATACCACTATCGGATAAAATTATAAGAATTAGAAATAAATATTATATATATCGAAATTGCGATTTAATGCTAGATCTAATTTCAGGGGTTAATCTCAGTTAGAAGCGGAGTTACTCCTGAAATTGCATCTGATCAAAATTAAATCCCCGAAATTAGATATTCACGCATTAATGTTTATTTTATTTTTATATTTAAATGTTTACATACCCTGGTTTTATTAATCCTTTATTCCCAGCAAAATCTTCATGTGCGCTAGTACCTTCTAACATATATGTAACTGTCTCAAAACCTCTATGAGGGTGATCAGGAAATCCAGCAGGTGGTGAAACTTCAAAAATATCACACATTAAGAATGGGTCAATTGTATTATGTCCACCTATACATCTTCGTACGGTAGCGCCTGCACCTTCTGGTTGACTCTTTTTTATTAATATAAAAAAATAAATAAATAAATAAAAATGAATTTAATTGGTCTTATAAAAATCATATTTACATTCGCATAAAATGATCTAGCAATGGTTCTTGCTAAATTTCTTGACATTGTCAAAAAAAATAGATGTATATTTTACTGTATATTTTGATTGTAATAATAGTGATAATTTTAAAATGTCTTAAAATCTGTGGTTTATCAAGATTGGCATTCTCTTTTATATTTTTTTTCTTGGATTATCAATATTATTCGATGCTTACTAAAAGGATTGATTTGTCACATTTGTAATAGTAGAATACCATATTTAACGTCATAGATTATAAATACAAACCTCAAGTGTAATGTTACAAACTTCCGATTGTATAAATGCATCTATATATCGGGAGATGCATTAGGATATCTATCATCAAAATGCTGCAAAATCAATTTCTAATTGCATATTACTAAAAAAAAAAAACAGTTGCTTAGCTGTCCTAATATATTTCGATTAGTCCTTCTAAGTTCAGAAGTTACACTAACAGTTTTTTACTCAATTTGTCTTAGTTATCGTTATGCGAATATTTTTTCACTAAAAAGAAAATAGCATATCCGATATTCAGTAGAACTATCTATGGTAAACCAATCTCAACTTTTTTTAAATTGTTTTTATTAAATCATGTTTTTAAAAACATTGGTGATTATGGCGGCTGATAGATGAACCTAAAATTACTACTATATGTCTGATTGAATAATTTAGCTTCAACAATTGTTTATTATGTTGTAGGCGGATTTAGATTCGGAATCCATTTAAACGGATTTCGAACCCAAAAACAACTTAATTTTAGATCTTAAAAATAATCAATTATAATCATATATTTAATTGTACTGTATTTCACGAAAGTTTTCGAGTTAAAATATCAGCCAAAGAACATTCTTTTATTTCAAGTTTTAACAAACTAGTTAATAAATTTTTTGAAAAAAATATCTTGTTAAACGTCGTAAAACTATTATTGCATATTATACTAAATGATCCTGTTAATTCAAATTTGGAATCCCCAAAAAGATTGATCGTAATATTATTAATCCGGTCCACGATAGATTAATTAAGTTACTTGATAATTGTTTTAAAAACTGTATTTTAAAATACTTGCCATTGGAGATACCTTTTTGATTATCAAAATACAAAGTTCACATATATTAATGCGATTGTATTAAAAGTCCAAGTATTTTAACTTTTAAATAAGGCTCGACATGTTTATATGTGTATATATTTAATAATATTAATATGTAAGTTTAATGTGTCTCTATGGCCTAAACTTAAAAATTTAATAAATTAGAGTTTTAAAGATAATAAATGTTTCAACAAATAAAATTACGATAAATCATAGATTGATTTTGTAAGTTGATCAGTATGTATAAATTCTCATTCGAAGCTACATGATCTCATGACTTTATAAAGATTTTAAAGTCGCTAGCTAATTTTTTATAAGTTCGGCGATTTAAAAAAAAAAAATAGGCTTTGCAATATATAAGCAGCTACTAAAAGGACTTTGAATTTTCAATTAACGTACAAGTTAAATTTGTACTTTTGAGTTTAATTTTATAACAAACATATCTCGTATTAATCATATTAGAGAAGTCGAAGAATTTGCAGAAAAACAAGTTTCTTAATTTTAATACTAATAACAATAAATTGCAAAGCATAAGCATATATACATATATTGGTGATACAGTAGAATCGTCCCAATAAATTTACTATGTACGACCAGTTTACGGTTACGATTACGGCAAGAAATTGTTAATTGCTTTTATTCTAAATTCAAAAGATCCCAATCTATAAAGTTTTTCGCACGACAATACAATTTAATAAAGTTTTTCACGTAAGACAAAGTCTTGCAACAAAGTCAATTTAAAATATTTCCATCCTACAAAATTCTTTGCGTTGCCTATCTAAAATTTCTTCACACACTAAGACGATTTTAAAACATTCTCTACCTAAAAAGTACTTTGACGTTATTAAATACTTTCTAAATTAATACACAATGACTTTAGTTATGTTGTAAATAGCAAAGATTATGCTACTAGAAGATAAATACATAATCCATTTAATATATAAAGGGTATCCTCAAACCTCATTCTTGGTGTGATTAGTTAGTGATCGCGATCGCAATAGTACTCAGCTATAATTATATTTATTTAAACTTTTTGTTGACAACTTGAATATGCAAATAATGACGTCAATTAAGTTTTTTCAAGCATTATTTTCGATGTGATTAACTAATGATCGTAACGATACTCATTTAAAATAATCAATTAAAATAAAGATTGTAATTGATACTTTATTGAATAATATCGCCAACAATTAAATACGGAAAAACATCAGTTCAAGAATCCATAGTTTTAGGACTTCGTCGATGTTGGATCGTCGTAACAAATAAGAAATTATTAATGGAATAGTTGAATTTGTTGTCATGTGAGTAAAGACTAAGCATCTGCAATTTTGTTTCTTTTCCATGAAAATTTTTAGTATAAGATAGTATTTCGTTTTTTAATGTCGAGAATGAGGATCTATGACAAAGTTTAGTCGAACGGTCTCTTTGGATGCAAACTTTGCCAAGCCAGGGATAAAAAAAAGGTGGCCAACATCACTTAATATTCTTTACTAGATAAAAAAAATTTTTGATTTACGTAATAAACTTTATCAAGTTGTTAATTCGTGATCCGCCTGGGAACCAGGGACACTGAAAAGTTCATATACATACAGTATATATATATATATAATGATTATCTCAGATTATATAGGTTAAATAGTATCGATTCTATTAGATAAATAAGTTCATATTTAAATATGTATATAAAGAGCTTCGTTAATAATAATAGTTTTAAAAAGCCCGGATATAAGATTCTTGAATCATTGAGATTTAATTTTTACCAGTCTTATAATGAAACGTATTTAGCTACGCGTAATTTCGTTAAATATATATATGCTACAAAATAAAACCTGTAGTAAAAATTAAATTTTTCTAATAGCAAATTTAGTTCTGAAGAATTAATATTACATTTAGTGATCTTAAATTTCGGCAATGCAATAACATATGTACACAATCAAATGATAGATAAGTGATATTGTATATGCTATAAAATGATGTTAAAGCGTGCTATGATATCGAAATATGACTGTACTATAAGACTACTGTACGTACGTACGTACAGTACATACATGATAAATTACATAATATCACAATTTTTCTGATGCTAAATTTGCTACAATGAAAACTAAATTATCACTTACTGTATTATAATCGTATATAATATTGATAATTAATCAAAAAATTTATGTTAAACCAAATCAGTGAATTTTTCCGATGTCCCTGTTGAGAACCAGTGAAGATTTTCGGTGATTTTCGCTATTAAATTTCGCCTTTTTCGGATCCCTAAGGATAAATCGATTTTGTACTAAGTAATCCTCCTGTGTGTGCATAATAAACGTTGCAGTGGTGAAATTCCGAGCGTAATGGTAGTTGAGAATTTAAAATCCGCCCCAGTGGATCGTGTGATATAGGTGTATTTGTCCTTACGACTACATGATGTAAACTAAGAAGTAAACATATAGCCGTAAAGACAAAAATGCCTATATCTCACGATCCGCAGGGCCGATTTAATGTTTCAACTACCATTAGGTTCATAATTTTCCTCCTCTACAACATTTGTTATGCGCACAATGGAGGTTTACTTAGTACGAAATCGTTAGGGAAACGCCAGATTCCAAAAAAGGCAAAATTACATAAGTAAACATATCTCCGCAATTTACTATGTTTGTTCATTGGTTCCCAGGCTGACCACGAATTAAATATCCATTATAACGATAAACACAATTAACCTGCTTAAAAAATTCTCCGTTAAATAAAAATTTATTTTCCGACATTTTTTTTTTTGAACCATCGATTAAGGCGCTTGAGAACGCCCAAAGTTACAACATATGGGAAGTTGAATTACGCACATAATAGTTTTGACATAGCACGGCTATATCGATATGTCGCAACAATACAAGATCTGATATATACATTATATAACATGCCGTAATTTAAAACCTAAGAGTTATAGTTATAACTTAGCTGTTATCCTACGTTCGGCTTATCCCGATGCTTAAAGTTTCTACCGCATCACTAATATATATATATACTAATTAGATCGAATTCTTACGATATAGTTATATTTACAGTAGACTTTAGGTTATTATTTGTGCAACAACTACTATATTAATTATCGTTATTTGGTCAATTTGTGTCATTTTTTTGTTTTGTGTAACAATGTTAAACTTTTAGAGCCTACTGTACGTATCAATTACTGTATTTTCGTGTAATAATCGCGTTATTTTGAATATATATCATTTATTTCGGGTACGCACTTGTTGCGTTGTTAAAGGCTAAGTGTCGGACATAGATGTAATTGGCTAATTTACTTGGATTTTAAACGTGCGCGCATTTCGGGATTCATATGGACGTCATTTCGAGTTATTTTCGGGTGGTACGATTTTCGAAATAACGCTCTTGGGCGTTATTACGAGAAAATACGATAAATTTTGTGATTATATATTATAGTATGGCACTATTGATCGTGAGTATTACACTACTTATAAATCATTTTCTTTATATTCTGCCATCTATACTTTGTTATATTACACGATGCATACGGCATCCATACTTATATTATACTATATAGTATAGTTTATGTTAAATGACCACCGTGCTATAATCCAATATAGCATGTTTATTCTGAGATACATCACATTGATAAAACGATTACGAAATAGCGGGTGTGGGCATTATTTCGAAAATCGCGTCCCCTAAAAATAGTTAGTTTTCGAAATAACGTCCTCATGTATATAACAGTGAATTTATTTATAATATAGTAAGGGGCAGTGTCATTAGTCACCTGTTTTTTTTTATCAGAAGTCTACCTAACTCTTATAAATTCTGGAAGTAAACGCTATGGCGTATTCGAAATAATTCGAAATTTCGAGAATTTACTATAGTCATTCGAGGCATTTTCTAATCATATTATTATTATATTATATAAAGAACATTAATATACTACTTTTTATATATTAGTTATACCAAATACATTATAAAAATATAATAGCCTATTAGCAAATTTATATAGAAAAAATTTTTTTAAATAAATTACAATTTTTGATAATAAGTTTTATATAATATTAATTTTTTTAATAGTATACTATATAATATATTATATACAGTTCACGAACATGTTTCGAGTTCGGTATTGCTAAGAGGTAATATAAAATTTTATAACTTACAACTTTAAATTCAGGTACCGTATTTTCGCTTATTTAGAAAATCGTGTCCCCTAAAAATAGATACATGGATTCAAAATAACGCTCATGCGCGTCCCGTTAGGGTTTCAACAAATAATTTGATACAGTATATAAGGCAGGTTTAAGTAATTTTTTTTTGCCTCCAAATAACGCCCATGCGCGTATTCTAAATAACGCGCATATACTCAAAATATCACGCAGGTAGGCATTATTTCGCGAAAATACTGTAAGATTAAAACTTAATATTAACATTTTGTACATAAAATTTTCATGAAAAGAATCAAACTAGAGCTTGAACCCATTATCCGTTTAATATTAAATTTAATAGTAAAATCTGTTGAATATCTGTTCAATTTTATATAAAAACCAAGCTCTAATTCAAATTATATGCACATCAATTAAAATAATTTTAATAAGAAATTTAATAAGAAATGATTTATCAATTAAATAAATCAGCGTAAATAAAAAATTCACAATAATGGCCGCTCCCGCATATTTTATTCGAAATCTTTAAAATTATTGGAGAATCAAGAGGGAGGGAATTAGATTGCGAAATGGTTTGCTTCTCACAGCAGAATTGGCACTCTTGGTGTAGATATTGGGGTTAACTTCTTTTATTTGCAATTTACTTGTTATAATTCTAAATGGAAGGCTGATTTTGTATACTGCTATAGTTGAATAAATGACTGTTTATTGAAAAAATCAGCACAGGTAATACACCGATAAGAGGTGTATATATTGTTTTCAAATATTGAATGATTGCCAGTTAATCTATAGAAAGGTGTGATCACCATATCATGGGAAATTCACGATATTCAAGACCCGTTCTAATCGGAATTTTAATCTATATTTACAGATTCTCCGATTTCCCACATGTGTATATCGAAATCGTTGTTCACACATTTTTGAAAACTGCTGTAATCTAAATAAGAGACTCAATGTGAAGTGACCTATTGATTATCATGGTTTGCAAAATGAAGATCGCAGCTAACATATACCACTTGATTGTTGTCTGATGGTGCGATTATACTAAGTTGTTTTTGAGAATGTGGATGTTATTTTGAGGATATGGATAAAAGAAAGTCATAAATTATATAAAATATTGTATTTAAATTGAATTTTTATTGAGAGAATCACTTTACAATTACACAATCGAACAACAATCAAATGATTGTATGTGAATTGCGATCTGTAGAATTTTAATTCATTTTGCAACTGCGATAAATCAACATGAATATAATAAACATATTATTAATAAATAAAATTTTTACATATCTTCATATTGATAAACTCTCGATAAATGTGAATACAGAAAATCAATATGGTATGAATTACCAATGTACGGTACGGGTAAAAATAGCATGGGGGCATTTTATACCCATAATCTATAATATTGATTATTATCCGGAAAACTCATATGATCATGAAATGATTTCTTCTTGTTATTTTTTTCATGTGTTACGATGTTTATTTAAATTAAAACTCAGCCTACCAATCATGATCATTGGGCAAAATTGTCGAATACAGTTAATTTGGCAAATGATTGGCTACACGTGCCGCAGAGCGGCACGTGATCATTTGAATAATGTATACTTATCGATAAAAATCTCCATCGCATTTAATCGCCGGTGGTGATGATAATTAAAATCTGATGGATTTGAATCGATTACAATTGGGTTTTAAAATTTCCTGATGCAGTAAATATCATCAAAATATTCAAAATAAATAATTTGATCATACTGATTACTATTTTAGTCTTTAGGCACTAGTAAAATTTAAAAAATTTTGCGTATAATTTAAATGTCACACAAAACTGCTATTTGAACTGCTATTCAATACTATCATGGTTCATGCATGTGGACACCTACAGACTGGGATGGTAAATAATATTAATTTGCATTAATCATATATCAATTAATATTTTTAGATAAAATTGCAAATAAATTATAGTATAACATTATTGGGCAAAATTAAGTATAATTTGGGCTAGAAATATAAATTTGGCAATCTGACTATCAGAAAATCTTGACCAAGAGTATAAAGCCTTTTGTTATTGGTTACATTATCTGTACTTTGTATTATAATTGGTTAATTAGTATAAATTGATATTTTTAATATAATCTGATTAACTGATTATGGTAAATTAACATTTTTGTCTATACTAATTGATATTTTTACAAAATCAAATTAATATTATTCACTATCTTTATTATAGAATAAATACATATTCAATTTATATAATTTGTATAAATATTTAAATTATATAAAAAATATTAAATTTGTAAATAAAAATATAAGATTTTATTAAGCTTATATTTTTTATTTTAATGAATAAAAATCAAATAAACTATTTTTTTGATTTTAATAGTAGTAAATTATTCGTAATCTCTTTTCAATGATTTCTTATACCAAAAATTTCAAGAAAGCCAAGCTACAAAAACTTTATAGTTAATATAACTAATACAGTCAGACCTCTTTAAGTGCAATCTCTATAAATGCTTAAATGCATGTTTTTTTCTTGTCTGTAAGATGTTATTAGTGCTAAATACATGTTCTATATTCTGTAAATGCATGTTCTTTCAAATAACTTTTTATATCATACTAATCTTTTTAAATGCATATAGTCAATCAAATTTTAGTATTTAAGATAGATTATATCATACAGTTTTTAGTAGAAGTTATACAAACTTAGTGATCTAATTTTTAAAGCTACAATTTAATTGGCTTTTTCTAAATACAAACTTCTCTAAATGCATATTGTAGACTTGTCCCTACAAGTAACATTTATGGAGGTTTGACTGTATACAACAAAACTTTACTAGGAGCAGCTAGACTTAAAGCTAATTATCATATGTTTGGTTGTAACTAAAATAGAAATAAAAAAGACTTGAACCCTAATAAGAAAAATCTTCTAGCAGAAGACTCTAGATTTACTAAGCAAAAAAGTAGTAGATATGAAAACCTAGAGCTTTGTTAAGTTTTATGGATATGAAAACAGAAATGCCAGTAAACTCTTGGTTAGATTTGTTATTCTGTATAGTATAACTCTTTCAAGTCATTTTATTTTAGTACACTCTCCTCTCGCTTTTTTGGCTTTTCAAAATTTTAACAAAAGTGGACATTTTGGTTTATCTTTTCCAAAAGATTGGTATTGTTAACTTTTTCAAATTGGGAATTTGGCTTTTATATTGGATCAAGTTACAGATAAAATTCAGAATATAAGATAGTTTAAAAAAAAGATCTGAAAATTCTTTTTAGAACATTCTTTTAGCCATAGTTTTCTTTTTATTTATTTCAATTTATTAGCTTTTTTTATATTTTTTTGCTATATATATAATACTAGACAAAGTATTTTGAGTGCAGTATTATATAATTTTTAAAGTTTAGCTGATTATTCAGGCTTTTTTGCACAAGTAAAATTAGTACTATTGTTCAGCCTTTTTTTAGCCTTTTTTTTCTTTCTTTTCAGTTTTATTCTATTTTATTTTTACTTTGGTATTTATTTAAGTAGTTGAGATAATTCCTTTTTTATTTTACCCTTTTATTTTTATATTTCTGTTTTTTTTTAAATTTCTTTCTCAAAAAGCAAGGAAAAGAGTGTTAAAAATTAGGCTGTTTGACAATGCCTTCTAGTTTGTAGTATTAAATTAGTATAGCAGATTGCATTTTATATTTTTAAAAAATAAAATCAGAGTAATGTATGAACTTACAATATTAAAATTTGTAATTTCTAAATTTTAAAATATTTTAATAAAAAGTACTTGCAGAACTACCTAAGATAAAAAAAAAAATAGTAGTAAATTATTAAAAATTAATCTAGTATTTTATAAAATATATATATATGATTTTTTTACAAAAAAAACTTATAATAATAAAATTTAAATATATGTATAGTATTTAATAAACTACTAGCCAAATTTTAATAATTCTTGTATTAATAAAAATAAAAAAATTTATAAATAAAAATCTATAAAATTAAATATATAAACTGTTTATAAAATTGGCAATAACTTTTGAACTATTAGTTAAGGGTAGGGTGTACAAATTTTCAATTTCATATAAAATCGATTGTAGATCAACTTTGTGTAACCAATTTATATGATATCATATGATTTACATGTAAACATCATATGATCTGACCAATCAATTCTTTGTACAACCTACAAAAATCATATAGCGTTCTACAAAAATTTAATTATATATAAAGTTTATTTTTTTTAAAGCAATAGATATTGCGCAACTTAATTATTATAAACAAACTATTTAAAACTACCTATTATATAAATTTTATATAAATTGGTCAAAGATCTTAAAAAAATTTATCAGAAGCAATTTTTTATTTACTATATAAAATTCCAAAATACCATGTAGATCATATGAAAAATGATCTACGTTCACCCTACCCTTAATTTTGAATAATTTAATTACTATTTGTGTCTGAAAATAACTATCTTTTTTGAACAAAAAGTTATACAAAAAATCAAGGGTAGCTTATTTTCAAGTGAAGAAGGTTTTTTACTTATTGCAAGTAGTTGCTATATAGTGAAGTTCAAATTTTACTATAAATTGATTTAACTATTGTCAATTGTGGGATAGCTTATTTTGATAATAGTCTATTTTTGAACATATAGGTAATGCCAAAAATTATAATTTATTAGCAAAAAAACCCTAACAGCACTTTCAAGAACTTAGTTCTAATCTCTACTATTTGATATTTTAATGAAGTTAAACCTACATAAGAAAAAAAGTTAATTTAAAAAAAAAAGATCGCAAATAATAAAAAAACTCCACCCTATAAAAAAAGTTGATTTGTGTTTTATATTTCATGTTTTTTCTATAAATATTGTATATTCTCAGGATTTATAACCTTAAATTATTAAGGTTATTCGGGCTGTTTAAGTTTCGTCGCTTATATTGTAGATTCACAAAATTTTTACTAAAAATATGGAGAATAACTTACAAAAAGAGTTAGTATTAGTTAAAAAAAACCTACTTATCTTATCCTGGTTCGAATTTTTACTAACTGCTAAATTCAAGAAAAAAAATACAAAAGCCAGCACAAAAAAGAATATTAGAAAAAAAAAACAAAATAAAAAAAATACGTGTTTGCATATCTGATATGATTTACATATGGGTTGCCAGAATGGTGAATCAACAAGGAGTGCACAACTATACAGGTGCACAAAAAACATATTCCCTTATTAATTAACTATTAAAAAAAGAAAAAATTAAAAAGTTTTATTATAAGTAAGTTTCTATATTATTTTATTTATATTTTAAAAATGTGTTAAAAGAAGTTAATATTTTAAGCAAAAATATTTAAAATCTTTAAAAATCTTAATTAATTCAAATTATTATATTTAAATTTTATTTTGTTTCAAGAGTATTAGTTCATGATGACCTGTCGCTATAGCAATCTGTAATTGGCCAATCAAAAGCGATCATGTGATCAAGTTTTTTATTAAAAAAACTTTTTTTAAGTTTTTTTATTATTAAAAATTTTTTTATTTATTTTATTAATAATTTTTTTTTACAAAAAATAGGACAAAAATGACAAGAAAAATGATGAATAAAGCAGAAAAAATCCAGTACAAAAACAAAAAACAAGGCAAAAATGGCAAGAAACAAGATGAATAAAGCAGAAGAAAATGGGCGAAAACAGGTGAAAATAGCAAGAAACAATGACAAATAAAATAGTTAAAATAGAATGAAATGATAAACAAATGCACTTCATAAAGAACCCATGAAGAACTCACTAAAGAACCTACCAAGATTGATGAAGAATTTACTAGAAGCACGACAAACTTATATAAAAACTATAAAAATATACCATTTCTTTGAAAACAACCAAGTTACTAAAGAACCACCAAAAACAACAAAAAACTTATTAAAAAACTCAATATGAACTTACTACTAAAAATTAACAAACTTACAACATTAAAAACCTACAAAGAATCTACCAAAAATTGACAAAAGAACCCATAACAACTTATTGAAGAACTTGCTAAAAAAACCAAAAAACGGCAAACAACTTGTAAAAAGAACCTGCCAAAAATGACAAACTTGCTGAAAAACTCACCAAAAAAAAGACAAACAGAATTTACTAGAAGATCTACAGAAAGACAAAGAACCTAAGAAATGAATACGTAAAGACATACCAAAATACAAAGAACTTAAAAAAAAACCTGCTAAACTCCAACCAAAAAATGGCAAACAACTTGCTAAAAGAACTGCCAAAAATAACAAACTTGCTAAAAAACCCACTGAAAAATAACAAGCAGAACTTACTAGAAAATTCACAGAAATACGAAAAATTTAAGAAACGAAATATGTGAAGATATACCAAATACAAAGAACTTAAAGAAAAAACCTACTGAACTACCAAAATAACAAGGAATCCACAATTCAAACGTGATTCCACAACAGCTTCAAGGCTCAAAAGATGGCTTCAAAGCCCTAATGACGGTTTCAACTACAGCTCCAACTATAGCTCTAATGACGGCTCCAACGATGGTTTTAGCAATGACTTTTTAAAAAAAATATTAATGTTAAGTAAAAAAACAAAAAAATCTTATCTTATTTATATGATCGCTGTGATTGGCTGATCATATAGAAGTCACTATAGCGACAGGTTAGTATGAATAATTTTCCTTGTTTTAAACTATACTTTAATTTTAAAAATAGTACTTTAAAATATTTTAAATAAGTATTATACTTTATAATTAAAATAAAGTTTTATTAAAAATTTTTACTTTTTAAAAAATCTATTTTCTTTTTTTTCTATATAACCAAATTAACCAATTAAATTTAAATCTATAATAGTATCTGCTTTTTTTAAAAAATTTTTTTCTCTAAAAAATTACCTGATAAATATCTTTACTTTTAATTTCAATATGCTTTATATCAAATAAGTATAAATTAAGTATTTAATAAGTATTTAAACAAAGTACTTACGAAATACTATAACAAACTTTATAATAATAATTATAGCCAATAACCAAAATAGCTAAATATTTGTATATGGTACTAAACATTTATACTTAATAGTTATACAAAATGGTTTAATTTTTTAAATAGCTATAACTTTTTATTTAAGAAATTTTAAAAAAATCTAACTAGTAAATTTGTAGAGCTATATTATCTCAAAATTCTAATGAATATATAGATAACTCAAATCTGAATTTGTATAATTTAGCTAAAAATAATATATAAAATAAACAAAATTTTAAAAATTTACTATATAACAATGCAATAATTGATAAATTTTTGCCCCCAAATTTTCTTTTTTAATAATATCTAAGTTATCTATATATCTTTTGGGACCCTATTAGCTCTCTATATATGCCAAATATCTTTTTAAATCTTATTATTATAAAGAGTTAATACATTTTATAAACATAAATTTTATATATAAATTTATAAATTTTTATATATAATTTCAATTTTCAAATTCAAAAAATGGTACAAAAACAACAACTCTCCCTGACGATCACCTGTACCGGATTTTCATACAAACGAAATATCAAAATACTGGAGTTAGATGAGAAAGCACTGCAAAAAATGGTTTTTATAAAGGTCAACTATCTGTTCGGGGACTCCTTTATATATTCGGCATGCAAACAAAAAGCAATAGTAGAAGAACGAGTGATAACAAGCAGGCGGCGCTTTAGTAAACACAAATTTTGGTGGAAAAATTTCTTCACTGACGAAGTTTTTTGCAGCAGCTTAATGGAGAACAGTATTTTGGTTTTCAAATACACTCCTTGGAAAATCTAAAGGACTTGAAACGAACACCCACTACCAAACTCATATGTCACTGTCCCTTTGGCTTTTTTGAAATTTTGACAAAGTGGGCATTTCGGCTTACCCCCTCCAAAAGATCGACAATGTTTACCTCCCCCAATTTGGAAATGCGGCTGCCATTTTGGAACGAAGTCACGACTGGATTTCAGTGTTCTGAAATAAATAATAAGCGACACGTGTTTGAGGAAACCTTGTAACGAAATTTTGTTCTAGAACGTTCTTATAGCCGTAGTGTTTTTTTAGATACCTATCTTTACAGTTTCTTTAGGTTAGAGGCCACTTTTTCTAGTAATAGTTTTTCGCCTATATATGATAAATTGAGTTTAGTTAGAGTAGAGACTACCTTTCTTAGTATCATGTAATTTTTAATATAGTCCACTTGGTGCCGGGGCTTAATTGACCTGAGGCCTTGCTTTTTTTTTTTCTATTAGTTGTCTTTTCGTTTTCTTTGTTTTTCTTTGTTTTTCTTTTTTACCCCCTTTTATACATATTTTGCCCTTTAGTAGTTTAGTTTTTTCCTCCCACTTCCAAGGATATTTCCTTTGGGAAATGCCCTTGTATGGTGGAGCGAGGCTGATGGACAAGTCGGTGTCTTCCGAGATGCCGTGCGGCGATTCGCATTTGGTTTAGTTTAGCTAAATCGGGTGATGCTAGTGCTGTATTATTCTTTGTCCAGTCTGTACTATTTTTTTTAGTAGTATAATAAAATCAAAGAGGTCATACTTGGCGAGTCTCATCTAAGAGGAAAAAAAAATTTTTCAAATCATATCAACTCTTTATAGTAATAAGATTTTAAAAAGATATTTTGCACACATGTAGAGCTAATATAGCTCTACAAAGTTACTAGTCAGATTTTTTTAAAAACCTCTTAGATAAAAAGTTATAATTACTTAAAAAATTGAAACATTTTATATAACTATTGAGTATAGACTTTCAGTATTATAGCAAAGACTAATAATATAATTGACTATTACTGTATATAAATTGGAAACTTTTGCTATTGGCCAAAAAATCAGTTGACCACAAAAATTGCCAATACTACTGTTATAGTACACCATTAATAAATTTTATTTTTCAATTAACCACAATGTATTTGTTAAAATATATAGTTTAAAGATATTAATTATTATCCATTGTTTTTAAATTGTATATATCTAAATAAAAAATTTAAAAGCCGCAAAAAACCCCCTGTTAGGTATTATATTAATAATAATTTGGTGGATGGCTTGAATATTAAATGTAATTAAGCTATGATAAATATAATATAATAATCTATAATCTATAAGTATATTAATGTTAAAAATTGTTTGAATTGTTCAATATTTTATAATTATATGAATTTAAATTTTTAAATTTCAACTTTCATACCAACACCAATAAAATTTTCTGATGGAATAGACCAACTACTATGAAGTTCTCTTGAATTATGAGCTAAAAATGAATAAATATTAACCATTAATCTTTTCAACCTGGAAGAATTAGGTTTTGGATGAAATATTTGTTTTCCAAAAATATATGTAACAGGTAATTCTTCTAAATCCAATTTTTCTGATAAATGTTTATTCGAACGTTGTATTTTAACAACTAATTTAGAAATAAATTCATCTCCTTGTATAACTTCTTCTAAGTAACCATATCTTGCAACAACTTGATAGCATCCATCATATTCGCCAATTTTATCAATTATCAAACGATCATTTTCATTAACATGTGGAATAGCCACATGGTGAACTGATATGAAAATAATTATTTGAGGTAACGCAGGGAAATGATTTATAAAATGTGTAAATGAAAGTGGAATGCAAGAACTGACGTCACTATAGAATAAGACAATACCAGGTAATCGTCTTATATAAATACCACTATCTAATATACGAATTTTTTTTGTTTTTTTTCCAAACTGTCGTCTTATATTTTTTTGTAAAATTGTTTCTATAAAATGAATAGAATCATTATCTGCTATCTTAACGGAATCCATACTCATCCGTACCAAAGATTTTGAATTTTCTTTAGTCTCTTCAAATCCAAATTCATTTTTATCTATACTTGAACGAGGAGTACCATGATGCATAACTTCAATAATTTCATTGAGGCTAGTACTTTGCAAAGTTTCGTAATCAAGCTTATGAACTGTACCCCATCTCCATAAACCCATAATAATAAATAAAACTGTTGCCACAGATAGAGTAAAATAAGCACCAGTTAATATTTTTCCTATATTTGAAGCTAAAAATATTCCATCGACGAAGCCAAATATCAATAAAAACATGATTGGAAATCCTATATGAAGATGCCAAACAACATGCATTATGATCGATACAAGAATTGTCGTTATAAACATCACCATGGCAATAGCTAATCCGTAAACTTTCGTCCTAAAAACAACAATATTATGAGAATACTTAATATAAAAAAAAGAAACACCGTCTTTAAAAGAAGGACAAAAGATATTAACAAACTCTGAGAATCTTTAAAGGCGTTACAGAGGATTACAACCAAAATCATCAAAGCATAATTAGCCTGTAAGTTATAAAAATTAATTAGTCCTTCATGCCATATATATGTATAATGACGGATTAAAATGAAGCAGTGTTATTAAATAGCAGAATAGATGTGGGTTTAAAGTAATTTTATGAATCGGAACAAAAAACGTGATTGATTAGTTGGTCGAATATTTTTTTTAAAAAAAAATTAAAATTATTAATTATAATAAATATAAAAGTTTATGAATATCACCTCCTCTTTTCGTGTTCAACTAGACCAACTAGGCGAATAAATTCATATTACTACTTTAAAGTTTAAAAGGGAACCCAATTTCATTTTAACCTGCGACATATATGGACTGTCGTCAATAGAAATCAGGCAAATCGTCATTTAAAAGAAAAAATCAATACCTTAACTTTCACAGCTCATATCTCGATGAATTTTGAAATTATCTTAATAATTTAGTAGTCAAAAGGAAGCTTAGAGCTTTCTTTTAACTATTAAATTATTAAAGATAGCTTCGAGATATGAACTGTGAAATTTAAGGTATTAATTTTTTTTTTTTTTTTAAATGACAATTTGCCTGATTTCTATTGATGGCAGCTCATATTGACGAAAAAAGTATACAATATTATATGGGAATTTATAGGCATCTCCCACGACCCAAAATTTATGCTCATTTATGCTGGGATTAGGGCTCAAGGAAAACTTTTTTTTGTTAAAAAAAAAAAAGTGATTTCTATACATATTACGCGATTTTTGACTTTTTTGATCGTGTTACGTTACACGAAAATTGCGACTCGCTATTGGCTGGATAGAGATATCTCCCATGTGAGATAATCTCCCGCGGGAAATGTCTAAAAGCACCCATATTATATATATATATTCAATACAGAACATTATTGAAGAATACCTCAGGAAGATAAATTTGACCTTTCATTTTTTTTGACGTATGAACAATCTATTTATCATATAAATTAATTAATAACGAATAAATAAATAAAATAAATAAATAACGAGTAAATGAATGATCTTACTTTAATTCTTGGGAAACAGTCCAGCTGAATTGATTGATAAATTAAGGCAAAAGTCGCGGAAATCATAGCTTGAGCAGCAATAATTGAAGTCATAGTAGCCAAAATAAGCATAAACCAATAAGCACCCGAGTTACCGGTATTAGGAATAGAATTCCAAAATGTGGTATTAAAGATGGAAGGGTCCTTGATCAAGCTTGCGCCTTGACCTAAGTAAGCCAATAATAAAGGAATATAAACAAATAGTGGGAAAGCTATTTGAATTGATCTTGGATTAAAATGTCCTAGGTCCGCAAATACTGCTTCAGATCCGACAAATACTAGTAAAACACCACCGAGATGATTAATTCCATTATCGAAAATGTATTTAATTGCATAGTAAGGACAGATAGCTTTCAAGATTTCTGGACGTTCAGATATATTTATAATACCAATCACGGAGAGAGAAATAAACCAAATAGCAACAATTGGAGAAAATAAACTTCCAACTTTTTCAGTGCCAAATCGTTGACAAAAGAATAGTGTAATAAGAATACCACTTTTTGTTTTAAAAGAAATAACCTTAATTAAAATTATTGTGACTTTATGATATACTGTATTAGTTAATTATAACTTAATTACCAGCTCACGACGATAGTTATTGTATTAAAAGTATCTTTGGAAATTGAGCTTTTCAAGGGAATTTCAAAACCCTCAATGGCCGACATTACCGATATAGCAGGAGTTAACATGCCATCGCTTATTAACAATGAAGAACCAAGTATGACAATTATTAATAACAAGTTCTGTATAAGTTTACTGCGTTTGATAAAATTTGGAACTCTATCGACTTTGTAATTTACTATAGTCGAATCATCTGATCTCGGAGCTTCTGGACCTATAGAGAGCCCAGTGTGCCTAAACAATAACAAAGGGGTTTA
The DNA here is from genome assembly GCA_003550325.1 of Gigaspora rosea. NCBI lineage: Eukaryota > Fungi > Glomeromycota > Glomeromycetes > Diversisporales > Gigasporaceae > Gigaspora > Gigaspora rosea. The sequence continues at coordinate 41,715 of QKWP01001210.1, read as the reverse complement.
TTATTTTTATAAAGGAATTTCGGATTCTACCGTATTATGGGAATTGATGCATTTATCACGTGATGAGACACCATTACCTTATTAATAATGAATATAGGGCGAAAGCACCACCTTCGCCATTATCATTGGCTCGAAGGACAATAAAAATGTATTTGATCAACGATACAGTAGTCTGAAAAAAGGATGATTCGTTAAGGTTGAATATTAGAAACTAGTTAAAAGCGATTTTTATTTAAATAAAAAGTTTACCAAAGACCAGATGATCAAAGACACGACGCCTAAATATTTAAGAAACAAAATGAAGTTTGTGACTACAGTAGTCAAAATGTTGAAAATAATAAATTAACATACCGCGAACATCCTCCTCGTTAGGTGGTCTTGTGAAGATTCCAGTGAATACTACACAAGGTTCATTAAATATTAATGAATCTAAATATTTTGGTCCATAGTTCATCTGAAAATAGGAATAAGATCTTACCAAACATCGGTGCAGCACCAATATCTCCAAAAACAACACCTGACATTTTAAATCAAGATTAAGAAGAATTAATTTTTTCGACAGCAAATTATGAAAGATCCATAAGTAATGAATGGTGTACCTAAAGCTTTAAAAGCTATAGCCATTGTTTGATAAGCTCCAAGATTAGACTAATACAATAATTGCAGAGTTAATAAAATTAACTTTGATACTTATAAATTCTCAATATTGTTACTCACCTTTTTTGAGTGTTGAGTCTCTAAATCCGAATTATTGTCATCGGTCATTTTGTAAAATTATGGCTACGTATTAAGATTTTTTTGAAAAAAAAACTTGGTATTAAAATATATATATATTTTTATATATATATATATATTTTTTATATATATATTTTTTATATATATATTTTTTATATATTTGTTGTTTCATACACACGTGTCAAACTTTATCTTTAAGTTGCAAAAGTTGCAAATTAAAGATCTACGTAGTTACGCAATCACTTAGTTTTGTTTTTAGAAATAAAGACCATTTTAGGAATAGTTCACTCATAAAAAAAACAATTAAATTATCAACAATTAAATAATTCTATTTTTCTAACATACTTAAAATGGAATCATTTTCAATTTTCTTAGAATATTCGTAATTTCGTATTTTAGAATCAATTGTATTAAAACGATTAGAATGGTAGATGACAAAATACAATTAAAGTCAAAATAGGTATATGACAAACAAAAACTTTCTTTTATTTAAACCAATAACGTCACATTTTCTCCCCAACGAACATGATAATTGTGTTTTCTCTGTTTTTGATCGATAATAGGAGCTTTTTCTACACACTTCCCTTTTTGATTATCCAAATCAGGAATAATTTCAGTATCATTCATATTACTATCAATTAACATATCATCATGTTCCTCGATAACACCATCATGTTCCTCGATGACCCTATCATCTTTTTCTTCTGTACCATCTTGAGTTATCAATTCAGATTGATCATCATCATTATTTACCATTATTTCAAAATTCAGGAGACATGGGTTATTACCATCAGAGATAGCAAGTGCAATTTTCAAATCCGATTCATCAAGTTCTTTTAAAACGTGTTTCGTGAACATAGAATCACCTTTACTATATACATATTTCAAAACTTGACACCTCAATTTATTCAATCCCAACCATTTAGAGATTCTTAATGTAACTTTCCAATGTTGTTTATCCCACTATCAATATAAACGCGAATTAAGGTTTAGCCCCCAAATTTTTTTTTTTAAAAGAATTAACAAATATTTTAATGAAACTTGCCATTTCATGTAATAAATCGTCACAAATTTGCAATAATTCTGGTACATCAAACTTATTTTTTGACGCAAGGTAAGCAAGAACATACAAATTATCCTTTTTTCTTTCTTTTATCGGGTAACCATACCTGTTTGATAGAAGTATATATTAAAATCTGGCTATTATCGATGTAGTGAATGTAATATTATTTGTTTTTGTTAGTCATAATAATCATAATAATACTTACAAATATGCGAGCAAATTTCCAAAATCAGTCCAAGAATATTTCATTTCACATTCTGGATCACCTTTATATTCATGTAACTTTGTAATTAAATTGTTTTTCGAACAGCTATAATCATGTAACAAGATTTCATGATCTTGCATAGAATTGTGGTTTACACAATTAATATAACCAAAATTAATTCGTTTTGCCCTTTGAAATTTAAAGTATTGATTCCAAAATCTAGAAGTTGCGTATAATATACAGACATGAGAATGAAAATGAACATTATCAACTCGAAGAATTATATCTGCTGTACTTATATCATTGAATAACGGTTGAAGTAATGCATGAGAAGTTTCCATGTTTTTCTCAAAGGAATAATAATTTGATATATTCTTATTTATAGAAAAAAAAAGGGAATAAAATTTAATACAGTACTGTATTAACGTTAAACTTTAGTCATGGTAATTGTCACTATATCTCAGACTTAAAACAAAATTCATTGTTTTTATATGCAATGATTTATATATATATATATATATATATATATATATATATCTATATACTATAATAATATATTTAATATATCTAATGACAAAAACATCGTTAACTAAACGTACGTTTATATGCATTGTAATCGTATTCATTATATATTCGGTACGACTCTTCTCAATATATAAAATGTAATTTTAAAACTACAGTATATACAATGCCTAAATTGCCTAAATTACCTAAATTACCTAAATACCTAAAATTTCTTAAAAACCTAAAAAAACCATACCTGATACTAGAATTATCTTAGAAACAATATTAATACAGTACTAGAAGACTCTGGAAAATTTTACGGCACTGGTTTATATTTGTTTACGTTAATCATGTGGCTTATCAATTATTTGTAAATATATCGACATAAACATTTAATAGTTTATGTTTCATAAAAATGTAAAAATGACGTGATTTTACTTGAAATAGCTTGAAATAATCATCAAATGACATTAATCACCAGATATTTAAGTCGATCCAAATTTTTTTATTTTAAATAAATCTCTCTCTCACTCTGCCTTAAACAAAACTACAACTTTTATTGAAGGTAAAATATGACACGTACAAAACATTCTGAAACTCCTGGTGCTCTTAAACAAGATCGCCACCTTCAAAGGTATTTCTTTTTTATATTCATACATTGAAAAAAAAAAACACTTTTTTGCCAAGTTTTTTTAATGTTTTTGATGTCTATAGGAATGGATATACGGATCCCCGTGGTATGCCAAAGAAGGTAGATAAAAAAAATTTAAAGATTATTATTAAGCGAGTTAGCCAAGCAATTTTAAATTTATCGTATTTTTTATATATGAAAAATTCTTTATTAGGAAGGTGCTGGTTCATACAATTGGGGTAAACCAGTTGACGAAGCAGCGGTATTAGATGAACATTATGAATTTAATGACGAAATGCCTCAGTATGACAAAAACGCTGTTTCTAATACAAAAGCTGCAGATACTGCAAGAGAATTTCCGAAAATAAAGGTTTGTACATTTATAATATAATTGTTTATTTTATTATTTTAATTAAAATAGTGATCCAGATCGAAAATCAATTGTGCGAAAATTTGTCTTGGCAACTTATAAATAATCAATTAAAAAAAAGAAGACAGCTTTAATACAAAAATAATATGACGATAGTTGCCGATTAAAAGCGATCTTCCAGATATAAATGCAAAAAATATATTGTTTAAGAACATGTGATAGTTAGTTGCAGCTAATAATGATTACCGATTTGGATCATTTAATTTGCGAAAATTTCTTAATTATTTTATTTTTTTAATCTTAAAGGTTGTTAAACCGGAAGAATTCCAGGAACTTCATAAATCAATTTAAAGAAGCTCTATTATAAAACAAACATTGTATGTGAGCTCTTGTATTCAATCAATAAGGGTTTTTTGAAAAATTAATTATATGTATAATTATTTATTATGAATAAACTTGTATATACGTATATTCTTTCAGATTATTAAATTGCAAGTGTTAGCATTAACGCCAGTAAATTAAATTAGATCTTTGGTTATGTTGCTTATTTAGTACGTGATCAATAATATAGGGTCTTTTTCGGCCCGCAAAATAAAAGTTCGGCCCGTATTTTACTATGTTTTTGACACATTAGGCCCAAAATTTTGATTTTTTTTTAAATTTCGGCCCGAAGATCCGGGTACGGTCTGGTCCGTAGACCGAATCCGGACCTTTATTAAGATCCGCCCGGTCACGGTCTGAAACATAAGCTAGCTTTTCTGTTTAGTCAAAAACGTTTATAAAAGACGAGCAAAGTTCATCAGAGAGATATGGAGAGCAATGTTTTTTTTTCTAGATAAGGTTTTTTTTTGGAGACGATCCCGGACCGGATCCGGATCTTAAAAATGGGTTGTGGACTAGGAAAACCCGCCTTTGACACTTTTTCAACAATTTTGAGTTTTTTGATTCAAATGAAAGTGCTGGTTTTTATCTATACGTATGTTACTTTTTACCCCATGTTGATATAATAAATTATCGTGATTTTTTAACTTGAATGTAAACCAATTTTTTAACGATCGTGTTCTAAAAATAGATTTACAACCGACTCAATTAAATTAGATTGGTTAATCAGTGGTTCATAATCACATGACATTGTTTATTCAGTAATTGATATCTAAAAATAAATAAAAAATTCAGGGGTAAAATTTAGGTAACACAAACTATAATCGCTATTTTCTCAAAATGGAAACCCCCCTTCAGAGGCGGGTTTTCCTAGTCCACAACCCAAATGTTCGCCCAGGTCCGGTTCATGCGGAACACTACAGCATTTTCTGTGATTTTATTGGCTAGTTTATAGATAAATAAGATACAAAATTTTTTTTAAAAAAAAGATTTTCTTCTCAATTACGGTTTACGGTTTACGGTATGGTAATGTTATTGTTTTTAATGTTTTAAATTACATGATGATTAAGGCATTTGTCTGCTCTTCACGTTTTGTGAAATGATGAAAATATGACAGCTACCAATTTAAAGTCATTATCTGATATTTTATTTGTTAATATACGTATATACGAATCATAATTTTTAAGTTATATAAATTAAGTTGTATATTTTATTTATTTAATTATTTTAGGTTTTACACTTTGATTCACAACCTCAACTTTAAATTAGTTTAATGTTAATTATTATTTGGAACAATTTTCTAATTGTATGTAATATCCATGTGAAAATCTATTGAATAGACCAGAGTTTGATCTCGGACCGAAATGAGTAAAAGGTCTGGATGTTAGTTAGAGCGCCAAGTAATCGGGATCCAGAGCGCCAAGCAATTATAGTATAACAGACTGATATTCACAATGGACTGCCGTCAATAGAAATCAGATAGATTGACATTTTAAAAAAATTAATACCTTAACTTTCACAGCTCATATCTAGATGGGTTTTGAGGCTATCTTAATGATTTAATAGTCAAATGAAAGCTTACGATCTAAGCTTTCTTTTGAATATTAAATCATCAAGATAGCCTCAAAACTTCATTGAGATATGAGCTGTGAAAGTTGTTAATAATTTTTTTTAAAAGAATGTCAATCTGTTTTATTTCTATTGACGGCAGCCATATGTTATCGACCGGCTAAATTTATTAGCTATCATTTTATGCAATTCTGTATAATGTATTGTTTTAAACAAATGTTAATAAATCAAAATGAATTTCGATTCTGGATATAAATAGTTATGATATTATTCCATGTTTTATTTATAATTGTGAATTATAATCATTACTTAATTAGCCGATAAACCGGTGAAATAGACTTTTTCGAAACTTTTTTTTTAAAGTAGCAATTATAAATTGTTAAACAATCTCTATAAACAATATACAACCGAAAAACACATCTTTATTTCCTATTATGTGGGAATAACCCGTTAGATCTCCGGCAATGAGGGCCCTGAAAATTATCTCTTAATTCTGCTGTTGGGGAAAACAAATCGTATTTAATTTCGAATGTTGATTTAATGATTGGATGCCATTGAGATGGGTAATCCGAATGTTTAGTATCCCAAATGGAAGTGGGTGGATCCAAAGATATTTGTAAATTTTACAAACTCTATATTAAATTTACTGAAAGTATTATTGATTGAATAACTCATAAATTAAACTTATTGGTCAATTCATGAGTAGTGAAGCCGTAGAATCGTCCCAATGACTTTTTTGACAACCGATCATGGTTACGGTTGTCGCAAAATCACATTAACCTATAAGGGCCCGAAAAATGAAATTAATTACAAACAAGGTTCGTGTTTCACAGGATGCAGTTGCAGCATAATAGCCGAGACTAAATTATTGACAAATTGATCAAAGACATTATGGTGAATTTATAAAATACCCCCAAAATCTGAAAATTTTTACTACTAATGGATTTATGCTGAGAAATCAATATTTCTCAGGTTAAGGTGCGTCGTTATAATAAATTTATATGTATAATATAATACGTCAAAAGTGGCGAAGATGGGTTGGACATGTTATCAGTCTAGATCAGAGGTCCAAAAAAATTTTTCAGGGCTCAACATTGATTTATTAATATGTAATTCGGTAACTGAAATTTAATTTTTGGCAACAAAAGACTTGGATTTTTACATTATAAATTTAAAGGTTTCAATTTAAAAATATAAGTGCTATCAAAATCTATCTATACTTTTTTTCTAATAATTCTAATCCTACCTAAATTCTAACTTAACTATAAAAAAAAATTTAACAAAAAAGATTAAAAATTGGATATAAGATCAATCTAATTTTATTTAATTTATCATATTAATTATACAGTATATATATAGTGCTGGTCAAAAGTAAGCTACCCCTTCTAATTTTTTAAAATAAAAAGGTACAATCTTAAAATTTTTACTATAAATACTGAAATAGTATTAACTAAATATAGATTTAAAAAAAAATTTAATTACTTTAACAAAACTTAGATAAGAGCTAAAATTTGTTAGAATTTTTAGTAAATTTTTTTATTAAAATTTAAAATTAATTAAAATTAAATAAAAATTAATAAAAATCAAAATTAAATTTAAAAATTTTAAAAAATTAATACAGTAAATTAAAATTTAAATCTTTTTATATAATACTAACAAAAATTTGAGCTAATTTAATAAGATAGTTATTAAAGAATTAGATTTTAAAGTTTGTTAAGAATTTTTACTAAAAAGAATTTGTGTAACTATGTTTTTACTAGTAAATATCTAGTTGTACAAGTCTTTTTATAATAAAAATTTTTAATAAATTTTAAAAATTAATTTTTCAATAACTATTTCAAATTTGTTTAAGTTTTTTTTAATAATAAAATAATATTTAAATTTTAAAAGCTTTTTAAACTTCATATCTCTGTATATTGCACCTAAACAATTTACCAATTAAATTTGAAAATCAGATGTAACAAACAAATTTTTTTTGTGTACTGAACTTGTAATATCAAAAAATTTTGTCTATATAACCACTTTTTGAGCTCTAATAAAAAAAATTCTTTGCAAAATTATAATAAGCTAATTACTCTGTTCTAACCTCTAACTCTAGCCCAATTCTAACTCTAACTTCATATTAATTTTTGTTATATAAAATTTTTCATCAAATTATTATACAAACCTACAAATTATATTTATATATATATTGCATATCATAAGGTGTATTGTATAGGTTTATCCTAAATTTTAATATATTAATTTTTGGAATTTAGTAAAATACTATTCTATTAAATTTGTTATAATATAAAACTAAAACAATAAATCAATTTGTTAATAAAGATAGAGGGTATATTAATTATTTTTTATATGATTTTTGTATTACTATTTTTCTTTTAAATATTAAAAATCATTTTATTAAGCAAACTGTTTTTAAAAATTAATTAAAAGTTGCAAAATAGGTTTTTTTGATTTTAATGGTAGTAAACTCACTAAAATTGGTTAGATATTTATCAAGATACTATATTTAAAGATTAGGTATTATTTTGTTATATGATAATCATATAACATTTAATTAATAATTTTGTATAACTCCAAAAAATTTAAAGTAACTTCTAAAACTTTATATTTTTTAAATATTTTATTTATTAAAATTTTTACTACTACAAAGAACATAATCTAATCTGTTTACTACAAAAATTTGATAAAAATTTAATTGTAATAATAAAAAGTTTTTTGTTAAAAAGTTGATTATAAAATATATATAGTATAGAACAATACAAAAGTATAGTTCTTATAAAGATCAACTACTTTCTAAAAGACTTCTTTGTATATTTAATATGTAAGCCAAAAGTATATTCTTACAAGATAACTAGCAGAAGATAGCACCTTTGTACAAAAAATTTTAATAAAAATTGGGTTTCTTTGTTAATGAAGTTTTCTGTGACAAGCTAGAAGAAAATAACAAAAAATTAAGTTTTCAGATTATATTATATCAGCAAAATAAATATACGAAATTTTTTGAAAGAAATTGCAGGCCAAAATCTTTTGAAAGAATTGTAATTGATATGAAATCTTTAAAAAAACTGCAATCTTTCAAAAGATTTCGGTATGTATTTTTTTTGAAATATTTCGAAATATATTACAAAAAAGAATTTAACTAATTTTAACACCTGGTTAAAGTTATAAATTTTAACCACCCTTTATTTTTATAGAAGTTTTTTATATAAAAAACTATTCTTTAAAGATTAGGGTTAGGGTAAAAGTATAGGTATATTAAGTTAGAGAATGGATTGATTATTTATATGCAAAATTAGATGCCAAAAACTTTTATTTAATAGCCCAAAGCTAGTTTTTGTAATAAAATTTTGTAATATTGATAATTTTTTTGATTTTTTTTTAATTTTTTTAAAATTTTCTTTATTTTGTTACACAAGATCCTGCGACCTGATTGGTAAATTATAGGGTAGTTACATCACCAGGAGGGCAAGTTAGCAACACTCTACAAAAAATTGCAAAATATTGCAAAATATATTGCAAAATATTGTAAAATAGACCAAATAAAACAATGCAAACCTCTATTTAATTATTTCATTTTGTGGTTGCAAAAGGTAATATTTCGTATATTATTATATAAATCTGCAGTTTTTTACAAAATTTCGCAATATTTTGTATATTTTCAAAATTTTTTAAAATTTTCATATGATCAAATTTTATATTTAATTTTATTTTTTTTTTAAATGTTAAATGTGAGACCTTGCAAATTTTATATTTTTTATTTATTATTATTATATATTATATAGGAAATATAAATTTGTCGCACCCATGACATGTCGCATCCCTGATTCCAACCAATCAAATCGCACGATTTTTAAACAAAAATTTTAAGTTTTAAAAATTAAAAATTTTACTAGTAAAATGTAAAAATAAATAAGCAATATCAAAATATATAATGTAAAAATTTATTCTAAACAACTTTTTCTAAATCATAAAGATAGATTGTTTTAGTAAAAAAAATGGTTTATAAGAAAAATCAAAAATTTCAAACATTAGCACATATAAAACTTTTTTTTTACTAATATAATCTATATTACATTTAAGTAACATGTAAAATTTTATGCTAAACAACTTTTCTAAGTTAAAATAGTAGATTGTTTTAGTAAAAAAAAAGTTTTATATATATTAACTTTGGAAATTTTTGACTTTTCTTATAAAACGTTTTTTTTTACTAAGGGCGCTAACATTTATTACCTAATATCTATTTACTATAGGGGCTTATTCCCCACCCCCAGATAAGGTCTATAAATAGAAGTTTAGCCAATCAAATTTAACTAAGATAAGATTTTTCTTGACTCCCACCCCTAAAATATTAACTAATAAATGTCAGTGCCCTAAGACTATCTATCTTTATGACTTAGAAAAAGTTGTTTAGAATAAAATTTTACGTTATATAATGTGCTATTTTATATATATTTTACACTTTATTAAGTATAATTTTAAATTTTTAAAAAATAAAACTTTTTGCCTATAAAATTATGCGATTTGATTGGTCAAAGCAAGGAGTGCGACATGTCGTAGGAGCGACAAATTTATTTTTCCTATTATATATATTATATTTTAAATATTTTTAATCAATATTATATATTTTATTATATATTATATTTTAATTATTATACTTTTTTTTTCTTTCTTCTTAGATGAGACTCACCAAATACAACCTTTTTGATTTATTATACTAAAAAAAAAGTACAATACCCAAAGGACAAAGAATAAACAAACTAACATCATCCAATTTAGACAACTAAACTACATGCGAATCGCTGCACGATATCTCAGGAGACACCAACTAGTCCAGTGTTGTACGTTTTGGCTATCCAAAGTTTTTTTTGTTTTTTTTTTTTCTAAATTGTCCAAATATCCAAGATTGTTCAAAGCTTGTTCAGGCTTTAATAATTAATAAATTTATCTAAAAAATATATAACTATATATTTTTTTAGATACTAAACACATTCTAGTTAAAATTAAAATAGATTATCTTAATAAAATTTTAAGTAATTTTACTTTATTTAATTGTCCAAAATTGTTCAAAATTGTTCAAATTATTATCCAAAGCTGTCTAGTGACAACACTGGACTAGTTTATCAGCCTAGCTCCACTATACAAGGGCATTTCCTGTGGGAAATATCCTTGGAAGTGAGAGAAAATACTAAACTACTAAAGTGCAAAATACGAAAAAAGGTGATAAAAAAGAAAAAAAAAAAAAAGAAAAAAGAAAACGAGAAAACAAATGATAGAAAAAAGAAAAAGCAAAAAGCAAGGCCTCAGGTCAATTCAGACCTGGCACCAAGATGAAGTATTTTAAAAATTACATGATACTAAAAAAAGTAGTTTCAGTGAATACGTAAGTTACCGAAGTATAAATAATACCTGTGTGAGACAGGAAATGCTCTACCAAGTGTCCTATAAGAATAAAATAGTCCTAATAGGATATTTGTTGATAGCATCTGAGACTGATCTTGACTGACTAATGTATCGAAAAGCTGTACTGGTAAAACAAGTAAGATTGGCAGGAGGTACGAAGACCAAAGAATTTAAATAGGTAACCCCCTAGTTGGGTGCGGGTATGGCAACTAGTGTAGAACCTTCAGGCAGACTATTTAAATTAGACAACCAAAAGTTGTACATGTGGCTAGTTGTATCCTCATCTTTGTAACAAATGTTAAAGTACTCAAAGAGCTACTTAAAGAGACCCTTAATCACAAATTTGAATAAAAGACTTATCATCCAAAATAGAAACTTTAATATAAAAAAAAATATATTCTATAAATAAAATATATTCTATATTTTTAATAAAATTTTTATTTTATTTAAAAAATTGTAAATATTTCTAAAAAAATCTAGTCAAATTTGTCTGAATTGTAGTTTAAAAAATAATAAATTTTTTTTTAAAATTTAATTTTTTTTTAAAAAAAAATTTTTTTAAAGAAAATTTTAGATTTTTATCATTTTTGCTGCCAATATACAACTTTAAAAGTTTGTACTAAGCAAGTGCATTGCTATGCATATACTAAATATATAGTTAAAATTTGAGCTAAATTAGATCAGTATTATTAACATTAGTCATGCAAATCATATATGTAAATTTTTAATTATGAATCAAATTATAACGCACCCAAATTTTATATATAAATTTGGGTAAATTTTGCTTTTTTGACTTATTTAGCAAAAAGAAATTATCAGGTTAGTTTCTAAATTTGAGTTTGCAATTTTATAATAAAATTGCAACTAATCATACTAACAAATTTAGCCAATTTTTTGCCAATTTTTATTATTTGTTTATGTGTTTATAAGTAATGCATATCATTTCATCTCAATTGATGGTCCTAATTGTTTAATTTAGTAAAATGATATGCATTACTTATAAACACTTATAAACAAATACATTTAAACCTTCATAAATGCAACTTATAGGGACGTGCATTTAGGAAGATTTGCATTTAGAGAGAGCCATTTAAATTGCTTTAAAAATTAGATCATCAAGTTTGTATAACTTCTACCAAAAACTGTATAACCTATTTTAAATACTAAAATTTGATTGGCTACTGCATTTAGGGAGGTTAGTATGATATAAAAGTTATTTAAGAGAACGTGCATTTACAGAATATAGAACATGTATTTAGCACTAATAACATCTTATAAAAAAGAAAAAAACATGCATTTAGTGAGATATTGCATTTATGGAAGTTGCATTTATGAGGTCTGATTGTAATAAAAATTGTCAAAAAATTGGTTAATTTTGTTAGTATGATTAGTTGCAATTTTATTATAAACTACCTTTAAAATTTTATAAGAAAACCTTCTAATATTAGACAAATTGCAAACTCAAATTCAAAAACTAAATTAACAGCTTCTTCTTGCTAAATAAGTCAAGAAAGCAAAGTTTACCCAAATTTTATATATGAAATTTGGATGCATCAATCATTTGATCTATAATTAAAAATTTTATATATGACATATTGTGTTACTATTAAGATATAAATTTTTAAAATTTTATAACCAAATTACTATGTTTTTATAAAAAGAAAGGTCTATTCATAATAGCCTATTATATAACAACTATAAGGCAATATTAATATTAAAATAAAGTTAAAATTAAAGTTAGAATTAAAATTAATACAGAATTGCAAAAGAATTATTTTATTAAAAGTGCAATAAAGATTATCTTAGTAAAATTTTGAGATATAAATAAAGCTGTTACAAATAAGTGTGTAATAGGCTGTTATGAATAGATTTGTTCTTATAAAAATTATAAAAAATTATACAAAATTATATAGTAAATTTTTTACAATTTTTATAAAATATAGTAATTTGAAAATTAAATTTTAAAAGAATATTTCTAATTTACACCACAGGTGATTATCACTTATAGTCAATTTGCCAATTAAAATTCAGGATCAGGTTTAACATGTAAATCAATCTTTGTTTAACAAAAACAAATAAATTTTTAAAAAATTGCTAAAATTGCTTCTAGCCTAAAAACTTGCCTATAAAACTACTTTTTTTTATGCAAAAAAAAAATTCCTTGTAAAATTTTGGTATAAACTATGCCCTCCTGCCCCATTCCAGTTCTTACCCTTATCCTAATATTAAAAAAATTTAACTTTTACTTAATAAAAATTGGTTGTTTTTATTTATTTATTTATTACAGGTGATAATCACCTGTGGTGAACATTAGTTAATTTCATTTTAAAAATTTATATTTTAATAACTACTAATTTAATTAAACTCAAATTTTAACTATATATTTAGCATATTATAGCAATGCACTTGCATAGTACAAACTTCTAAAGCTGCATATTGATAGCAAAAATGGTATTTTTTTTTTTTTTTTACAATAGAAACCTTGCTTTTAATTCTTTATTTTATTTAAGACAAAAAGGATTATATAATAAAATTACATAAAGTATACTAATCTAATTTAATAAAATATCAAACTCAGACTACTATAATTAATACAAATATATATATATAGTGCACTTGCAGCCCAAAGTTGGCTAAGTATAGTGTTTTTAGTTAGTAAAAATTTTGCTAATTAACTAGTTTCCAACTAAAGTTGTCAACTAATCAATTATTTATATTATGCAACATTTCAGATAATTAACTAATCAAATCCAAGAAATTATTATGAATTAGCTCAACTAAACAGAATAAAAACAGAATATTTTAGAATTATACTAATTGAATAATTAGTTGTTTAGTTGTTTAAAAATTTTTCAAATCGATTAGTTGAAAAGTTGGCAATTAGTTGGTTTTTTAACTAACAATTTGGAATACTAGCTAAATAGAACTAAAATCCTAGCATAGTTTAGGAAATATTGGTTTGTCATAGTTCAGAAAGATCTGATCTAACTAGCCTGGCCAAGGTCTTTATAGTATCGATATAATAGTAATATTTGGTTGTAGTTACTATTAGTGAAATTAAACCATTTCACCAGGTGAAATAGTGAAATAGTTTTACCAGAATTACACCAAAATTTTATTTTGGTGAATTGGTGAAATTGGTGAATTGGTGAAATTGGTGAATTTGGTGAATTGGTGAATTGTTGAATTGGTGAAATGGTGAATTGAATTGGTGAAATGGTAAATTGGTGAATTGGTGAAATAGTGAATTAGTGAATTGGTCAGTTCTATAAACTGTTAATAGTTCTGACCTCAAAGTGTACTTGTAAAAACATAAAATGTAAAAACTTAAACAAAAACCTAACCGAATTCCAGGCTGAAATAATTCCAGACTCTGGAAATTCACTATTTTACCATTCCGCTATTTCACTATTTTGCCAATTCACCAATTCACCAATTACACCAATTCACCAATTACACCAATTCACCAATTACACCAATTATACCAATTCACCAGTTACACCAGTTTCACCATTACTGATTGGTGATTGGTAAAATAGTGAAATCATTTCACCACTTTGATTTAATTTCACCAGCATCTATAGTAGTTACAGACCAGATTAACATTTGTTTTTTTGTGTTGATTGTTTTAATTTATACTTGTATATAGATTTTTCAGAATTAGTAATTGGTAATATATTTGTAGATTTGGTGAAAATAAACTAAATCAGCTACTTTTAGAAAAAAAGTGCTATAAGTAGACAGTATGTTTAAAGATATCAGAGCAGCATATCCATATAATATATTGAGTATAGATTTGGTTCTAGAGTACTAGAGTATTAAAGATATAGTTATGTATCTTACAAGAGAAATATTTAAGAAATTGCTTGATTATGAAGTATACTTGCAGTAGTAAGGTTTAAAAAACCAAGCTTATTCTTTATAAAAATTTAGTAAAGTATTTAGGTTTTAGTATTATAGGGAATAAAAACAGACAATGGTAAATATTCATGTCTAATATAAACTATTTTTTTATACTTAAGCTACTGAAAGTTGGGATGTAAGTAAAATTATAATAAAATAGAAATCAGCAAATCTAAAATTTTTTTTAAAAAATCTTTTTTTTTTTAAAAAAAATTAAATTTTAAAAAAAATTTATTATACAATAAATTGTTTATAAAAATATAATAAAAAATATATTAAAAGATAGCTTAGAATCTATTTTATTTAGTATAAATAATTGTAATTAAATTGTTAAAATTAAAAACTTTTATATATAGCAAATTTAAATTTTTAATTATCATATATTTATATTTTTGTACTAGACTATAATAAAATTAATTTTTTAATAATTTTCATAATTCTAATAAAATATTATTTATATTCAAATTATTTTATATACTTAAAAATAATTTATTATTGGCTAAATTTAAGAAAATAAAATAAAACTTTTAAGATCTATTTTATTAAATTTTAGGAATATTTAGCTTCTACTTTACTAATCTAAAATTTAATAATTAAAATTGAATCTAAATATTAGATTAAATATAAATAATTAAGATGTATAGTGATATAGCATAGTTGGGTTGTTGTTATCCCAAGCTCATGTAATTAAAAAAATTCCAAGTTTGAATCCTACCAATATTATTAATATTACAATATTTGCATTATAGTATAACCTTATAGCCCTGCTATAGTCAGGTCATAGGATCTGTAACCTGGATTACACCAAATTTTGGAAGCTAGTATAATGCTAGTACAAAAAATTCTAGAAATGCTACAGGAACAGAAACGAGCTTGGCAAGATCCAAATGAAAAGTAGCTAGCTTTTAATAGTACTTAAACTAGAACCAAACAAGCAAGAGCCTTTATGGCAAAAGAGAGCACACCAATCTGACCACTAGAATCATACTAGAGAAAAAGAACAGAAGCATGAACCAAGAAAAGAAAAACACTAGAAAAACTATAAGACACCTAAAGTCTAGCTAACCAATTCTTCTGGGCTAACTAGATTGATGGTTTAAAAAGGTAAGATACTAGAGTTGGTAAACTTCACAAAAGCAAAAGTAAACAATGGTGGTAGTTCAAGATAACTCCTGATTGCAAGTATAAATCTTGGCAAATATGCATTTTGCTAAAGCATAAATGAATACCTGAGGTACTATTCTACTACTATTCTACTAAGTTTCCTGTCAAGAATAACAGGACTGGAATTACCCAGCTGGGTTCTAAGAACAATCTGAAACTGGCTAACTAACTCATATATCAGGCCAGAACCCTAAATAATCTATATGAGGTCATATTTGAAAAATTGCTAATAGAAGCCCTTTTTTTAAAAAAGGTTATATATGAAAAGTAAGTATTAGAAAAAAGGATTATATTTGAAAATAGCTAAATGGCAAAATAGGTATATTTAAAAGAATACTAATGGTAATAATTTTTATAAATCTAATATTAGAAATATGCTAATAAAAAATCTGGGCTATAATAGTAACCCAGCAAGTAATAAATGCAAAAATTAAAAAATACAAAAATCAGAAAAATGCAAAAATCAGAAAATACAAAAATTGGAAAAATGCAAAAATTGTGATAAAATAGTATAAAATGAGGGGTTTTTAAGTTTTTTTTTATATTTTATAATATATATATTTCTGATTTAGAATTAATTGATTTGTAAATGTAGGTTACAGAATAAATTTTATAACCGTAAATACTAAAATTAGATGTAACATAACTATCAAACCAAATTTTCTATAAAAATAAAACTTTGCAATTAAGGTTTGGGTTAGAGTGAGGCTTGGTGTAAGGCTTTTGGATTAGAGATGGCTTTAGTTATATTAAAATTTAGCAAAGAATTTTTTTTGTTAGAAACCAAAAGGTAGTTTCATATATAAAATTTTGATTTAAAAGCAATTTTTGGCAAAATGATTGTTTGTTTTGACTTTTTCAAATATGTAACATTACACCTGATCTCAGAATTTGATTGGCTTGTTGGGATAGGTTATAGTAACCACAGTTACAAATTAATTAATTCTCTGATTTATAACAAATTATAAATCAAATGGGCATAAGAAATTTTTTAAAATTTTTTTTTTTTTTAGAGAATGTAATTTGTTTTTTTTTTTTTTTTTTTAAAAATGAAATTTTTTTTTTTTTTTTTTTTTTTTTTTTTTTTTTTTTTTTTTTTTTTTTTTTTTTTTTTTTTAAAAAATATATTTTTTTTTTTTTTTTTGAGAATATAATTTTGTTTTTTTTTTAAAAGATATTGTATTTCAAAAAGTTAAAGATGGTTAAAAGTTCTATCTGATATTTAAAATATAGCTTATATATACCAAAACAAAAGTGCTAAACAAAAAAATTTTTACTATGATACTCAAATATAATCTCATATAGATTATTAGGCCTGTTTTAGTAATACAAGATGGGATGACAATTCTCATAGTTGGGTTATAGATATGGCAGCTAGTATAAAACCTTAGAGCAAACTATTTAAATTAGATACCAATAGTATATGTATAGCTAGTTATATTCTCGTCTATATAACAAATGCTAGTAAACTTCATATAGGTCGCCAATGTTCCTAATATTTTGAATAAAAGGTTCTAAGTTCCAAGACAGTCACTTTAAAATTAAAAAAATATAAATAATTAAACATTTCTTTTATTTTTACCTACTATATAAGTACGATGCAAGACATTTATACTCAACAGTTATACAAGGCGTTTCAATTTTCAAAATCTAACAAGTAACTTTATAAAGCTATATCAGCTCTACATATATGCCAAATATCTTTTCAAAATCTCATCACTATAAGAAGTTTTAGCATTTTGAAAATTGAAATTTTATATCTAAATTATAAATTTAGATATAAAATTTCAATTTTTAAAATGCTAAAACTTATTATAGTGATGAGATTTTGAAAAGATATTTGGAATGTATATAGAGCTAATATAGCTTTATAAAGTTACTAGTCAGATTTTTTTAAAACTCCTTAGATAAAAAGTTATAGCTATTTGAAAAATTGAAACATCTTGTATAACAATTGAGTATAAATGTTTTGCCCATACAAAATAATGCTTGCAGAAATTATTTAAAAATTTGGTTCTTAAAAATAACTTTTATAATCTCAAATTAGTGCTTATAAGTATTCTAAATTAATATATATCTTAATATAGCATATAATTTGTTGTTGCAATAAATATTATACAGTTATTATTCCATATATGTACATATATATATTTTATAATACTTATATTTTTACTAGAATTTTATACTTATTTATTATTTTAATAATTTTTAAAGTCTATATATAATTCTTTATATTTATTCAATATATTTAAATATATAAATTATTCAATTCAATTTTCATAATTTGTTAAAACTTTAAGTCTTTTTATATTTGCTTATAATAAACATAAGCTCTTACATGATACTTAATACGACAATAGCTAAGTTAAAATTCAAACATTTTTGTTATTTAACTTTTAAACTTTTATACTAATACTATGTCTTTCTACTTACTTAGTATCAGCATATTATTTAGATGAAATTATTTTATATGCTATAGATTTATTTTTTTTATTTTTATTTTTTTTGTGTCAAAGTTCCCGCTTTGGGTGAGAGTTTATTTAATCAAGCCTGTGGATCAAGGGCGCCTCTTTGGGCGCACCCACAATTGAATTACATTGAATGAGAGTACAACTAGCTACACGTACAACTTTTGGTTGTCTAATTTAAGTAGTCCGCCCGAAGGTTCTACACTAGTTGCCATACCTACAACCCGACTAGGGGATTGCCTATTTAAACCCTCTGGTCCAAGCTTCGCATGTCAATCCTACTTGTGATCACCGGTACAGCCCTCCGATACATTAGTCAGTCGAAGACAGTCCCGGATGCTACCTACATCCCCTTAGGACTAATTTATCCTCGCGGGTAAACTTGGTAGAGCAGTCCCTGTCCCACACAGGTATTACCTACACTTCGGTAACTTACGCACTCACCGAGGCAAGCAACTTGCAGTCAGGGGATACCCAACCGCTACCATTACCTACTTCTGCCCTTATAAGGTTCGCTCCAACCCCGGTACCCACCATCACTTTCCTACCGGTCCTTCACCGTTTTCCCAGACTTCCAATCCAGTTGGCCCGGAAGGGTTGATCTACCCGGCATTAGGTGCCATTATGGTTTTTCTCCCCTTGGTCCCCAATTCCTCAACATGGGTCCTTTTCCTCCGGTGCGACTCCGGCGGCCAGGTTGGTAGACCTTGTCCCCAAGGACAACGTCCGGTTCTCCGGTTTCGGTCCAAATTCCAATTTTTGGTAGCACCGTCAAAGATCAGAGCTACCTCCTTACTCGGGACTTGCCAAATGGGTTTCTGTTTCTCCGGTTCCTTGGATTTGTCTGTGTAATGAGACACAACTTCGCCCGAAAGCTCCCATTCAAGATGGTAACCAAGGACTACAGGTGATGTACCCAACCGATCGACAAGAAACAGTTACCAGAACACAGGTCTATTTTTTCAAAAGCGTCGCCAGTGGGATTTGAACTCAAGACCTGCCACTTGGGGGGTGACAACTTACCAACTTCCCTAAGTCGCCACACCCTCGTATGCTATAGATTTATATATTAGCAACTTTGATATCTTTAGAAAAAAAATATACTGCACAGCTTTGCTTTATATATTTTAGAAAATTTTACTTTATATATTTTAGAAAACCTTTAATATTAAAATACCTATCATATATTCATTAGTTACTTATATTGTATAAACTTTAAATATATATTGTATATATATACACACATATATATAGCACATAAGTATATATTATAATTAAAAACTAACAAGCAAAAATTTATATTAAAATTAGAACATTATTTATAAGGCCACACATATAAATAAAATTGGTTCTTTTTTTAAAAAAGTCAAATGTTATTTTATATTAATATATTATATATAGTTTTTAAGATTACTATATATATTTTTATATAAAAAGTTTTAAGTATTTAAAAAATTTATATAACATTTTTTAGATTATGGGCATCCAGAAATAATGTTATACAAAAGAGAGGGAGGGGGTCTAACAAAACATAAATGTTTTTCCTCTTAAGTGGGGGGTCAAAAAAATATAACACAATTTTTTTAAAAAAAATCGTCTAAAAACTGATCCAGTGGTCCAAATTTAATAATTTTGGTACCATTCAATTCGTCTCGATGAGAGGAGTCGAATAGTATAAATTTTATTTTATTTGGATCACTGGATCAAAATTTATTAGCCAAATACTATTGGTTATTATGTTTTTTTATAAAATGACTATAAAATCAATAGTTTTTTGTGTAGAGATGTGATCCGTTATCTGTATCTGTTTCCATCCGTTTTCATATTAAAATCTGCGGATATCTGTG
The DNA here is from genome assembly GCA_003550325.1 of Gigaspora rosea. Lineage (NCBI taxonomy): Eukaryota > Fungi > Glomeromycota > Glomeromycetes > Diversisporales > Gigasporaceae > Gigaspora > Gigaspora rosea. Next base: position 21,472 of record QKWP01001210.1, on the reverse strand, counting down.
GATTTTAATATAAAAACAGATGAAAACGGATAACGGATCACATCTCTATTTTTGTGAATAACTATTGATCCAGTGATCCAAATAAAATGATTTTGGTATCATTGGATTCGTCTCACTGAGAAGAATCGAATGATACCTAAATCACCTTGTCAACTGATAGCAAAAAAAAACAAGGGATAGACATTCAATAAACAAATCAAATCCAAATCGGATCACTGTGTCACAATATATTCAATTTTTGTAAAATTTTATATATAAACATATGGATTTTGAAAAAATTTTTTATATAGTAGAGGGGGGTCAAGCGCTACTATGAGGGGGAACATAATGTTATTTATGGATGCCCCTTTATAACAATAATATCCGGGTGCTGGGTGCACTTGGTGGGTCTTAAAATGTTACGAGAATCAATTAATTTTATTTGCATGCCCTAATTTATTGTTCTCATTAATTAAAATAAGAACATAAAATTTTATAAATGTTCTCTTTGAGAATATTTTAAATAAATAAAATATTCTTAAATAAGAAAATACTATTTTAATATTAATGTTTTTAAAAAAATTTGAATGTTCTCTGAGAACATTGTGAACATTGAATTTTAAATACTAATAAACCTAGTCTGATCTTGGGATCCTATAATTGGATTTTTATAATTTTAGGCTTGTTAGAATTAGGGATAGTAAATGACTTTAAATGACCCAAATGACTCAAATGACAAATGACCAGTCATTGGTCATTTCACGGCCCAAATGACTTAAGAAGGTCATTTAACACTGGTTAATCGATTATCTAATACTTTTAGCCAATCAAAATTGATTATTGTTCTTGGTAAAATAAAATGTTGCTAGATGCTATCTAATAAAAATTATTACACATAATAAATAACTGAATCATTTGATGAATGATTGCCATTTGTATTTTGGCTAAATGACTAAGTAATTTGAAGACCGGTTGTAAAACGACATTCTAATCGAATCATAAGATCAGGTATGAAGTGATTAAAAAAAAAAACACTAGACAAAAAAATAATGTATTTACTTTTTTTAAAAAAATTAAAAAAGTTTGTGAATAATAATTTACCGATTGTAAAATGATATAAATCATTTTCGAATTTACAAATGGCATGCTAATTAATAATCGACGTGAATTGAGAAATGATGCGAATATTATTTAAAACATGCATTATACAAGTTTTTCGTGATCGATAGGATGTCAACTCTATGCAAAATGACCTAATGACCAAATGACTCCGGCCATTGGAATGATCATAGTCATTTGGTCACGAGTCATTTCCAAATGACCCAAAAGTTGAATGACCTCAAATGAGCGGGTCATTTTGAGGTCATTTGAAAAATTGCCAAATGACCAGGAGTATTTTAAGAAATCAAAAATCATCTAAAAATCGCAAGTGATTTCTTTTTTTTGATCTGCAAAATTTACAAATTTTGCAAACTGCAATAAATGATTTAAGACTTTAAGATCGCTTTTAGAACTCAGAATGCATATTTGCATTCAAGATTCAAATGCTTTACGTTATCGATAAATATTATTACTATATTGACTTTGCTCCAATTTTACAGGTCGAAAAAGATAAGAAGAAAAAAAAAAAAGAAATTTTAGCACAGTTTCGAATCTGATTGTCAGATTCTTTTTCTTTATTAGCACTCATTTGATTTATAAGCGATGTATATATTCCTGTATGCTTTATATAAAACAACTTTTCCTGCAAGATACATAATTTCCAAATCAGAAATATTTATAAAGCCGGTCAAGTCCATTTTTACTAAAGGCAATTATCTAATGTCAATAAACCTGAAAATTGTAGTTTGTTTGTGAATTCGCATAATAGTGTGATATTGAATTGATGTTTTTAAACGAGTCCATGGTATCGATAGCATTGCATAATTATAATGTATTACAACATTACCTAATAAATTATTATATACCATAATTATCGAAGTTTTTATAAACAGATCCATGGTACTGATAACATGCTTGAATATGACGGATCATAATGAAACCAGATTAAAATGAAATATGTAAAGTATAAAAAATTGACAAAATGTTTTGGGGCGCATTTTTTAGGATTAGGGGTTGAGGTTAAAGGTTAGTTTAGAGTTTATATTAAACAGGTTAAATAGAAAACCCGCTTTTTATTTTAATACGATTTCATTGTATCAATTATAATATATTACAACATTAACCAAATTAGTTTTTACTTGCGTTAACCTTTTTTTTTAGGGATTGGAACCGCCTAAATTTTTCTTAATCGTTTAATCGTTTAACCGTTCGGTATTAAAATAATTCCCAACATAATTCTGCCCGAACTATAGAGCAATTTTTAAACGGTTCCAATCCCTACTTTTTTTAAAGATGCTAGATTATCAAAAATGTAGTATTAAAGCCAATTACGACGTACTCATGAGTTAAGAAAATGTTTCTTTAAAGGATTTATATAAAGCTTGGTAGTTCTTTTATTAAAAAATATATTTTATATAAATTAATATTAGTGGCATGCCTTATTAGATTTAAAGACAGTGGCATGCCACCAATGGCATACCAATGACAGGTTCCCTAATCCGCTCACCCATACCATGCTATAATTTCACCAAATTTAGTTTTGTTGGGATTAGAAAGACATTTTTTTCATTTTTTCATCATATTTTTTACGAAGAGAAACTTGGCATGATCATGTTTCAGAAGATTCTGATTAGCCTAAGTTCCATCACACAACAAGAACAAGCTCCATTAGACTTAGGTAACAAAGATTTTTAAAAAAATAACGAACTATTTTATTCATCTTGAATTTGAGACGTATAGTAGTAAAATGAATAATAAGAGTTTTTATATCTTAATGCCTGAAATCGCTTAAAGCAAGCTATTTTCCACAAAAAACGATTTTGGGAAGATTAACAGCAGCAAAATGAGCACCGACACAACGCAATTCATTTAAAATTTTAATATAGTTCGATGCCTCCTTCGTATATTGGGAGTTTGCAATATTAATTATTTGAGTCATAATTTCTTTAAGATAGAAAAATCATTGCTAAGTCATGTTTTTATAGTTTTAGAATAATTGAAAATTATATTGTACCCCGTATTTTCGCCCGAATTACACTATTTCTCTTTTTAGTCCTTCGAAATGACGCAACAATAATTTAGATTCTTTAAAGCATTGTGTGTTATCGTTATATACGCCTAAATCCGTACTTGACACACGAATTAATAATAATCAAACTTGGAAGATTTGTATCGAAATGATACAAATTTGAATACAATTTCACGAATTATCATGGTATTGATAATTGTAAAACGCGTACCAAACTATAAAAAGGAATGTAAACTTTTGTACAGTTCAGAAACTCTGTTCTAGAATAATCAGTTATCATTCTGGATTCGCCAATTGATTAATGACGTCATGCCCTAATTCATATAAAAATTCTTTAGGGTATAAATTAGGAATTAGATTATTATCAATCGGAAAAATCCAGAATTTGCCAGAGTGACATTTTCCTAGACCAGTCTTCATACTGTATGTTTTATTAAAGTTAGCATTCCATTGTAAAACAGTAATAAACGAATAAAGTTTACGGATGATGGTCTATCCTCATAGTTATTGCTGCTGATCTCAAAATTAGTGGGACAACGTGAAAAATTTTTGTTGATCCGCAGTAAATTTTCGGTAATTACATTTATCGAAAAATTTTATAGTTTTTCGGTAATATAATTTCGGCCGAAATTATTATCACGGTATTGATTGTTTTGATTTTCGGACTGATCCGTGATGTTTTGTAACAAAACGTCCCGGATCAGTCCGAAAATCAAAACAATCAATACCGTGATAATAATTCCGAAAAACTATAAAATTTTTCGATAAATGTAATTACCGAAAATTTACTGCGGATCAACAAAAATTTTTCACGTTGTCCCACTAATTTTGAGATCAGCAGTAATAAATCATCACCGCTCATATGTTCAACCAATTAGATCGTAGGATCTTGTGTAACCAAAACAAAAACAAAAAAATAACGAAACTAAGAAAAAATCTAAAAAATCTTTGACAACGAAATATTTTACTATGATAACTTATCTTCGGGCACTAAATAAAAGTTTTTGGCGCAAAATTTTACATATAATATGCCTCTCTAACCCTAATCCTAACCCTAACCCTAACCCCTAATCTTAGTTTTTTAAAAAGTTTATTATAGAGCGGTGATAATCACCGCCGGTGAGATTTAGTAAAATTCATTAATAAATATTATAATAAAATGAATTCTACCTTTTTTTTTTTAAATTGTCCTAAATGTTTTTTTATTTTTAATACATAAAAAAATTACATTTTTCATAAATAAAAAAATAATAATTAATTATCAGTGATCTCGACAGACTCAATCCTTTGGCTGATCTCTTCCTCAGCTATCTAATTTGATCTTAAACGCATCCGTTATCTTTCTGGTGTTAATCGATTTACTCGTGTACATATCATTTGAATGAATAGGTGAATTTAATTTTGATTTGATATTGTCTGCTTCAAAAAATTGCTTCTTGATCTCTCGTCAAGCCAATATCCAACTCTACAAAAAATATCTGTTGCCGTTGGTCGTTTATTTGGATCAGGAACTATGCATCTTTCGGCCAATTCTACGTAGCATTTTGGAGTTTCCTCACTGAATCCAGGTCGTTCGCCTCGACAAATTCTCACAGAAAGTTTAGTATCAAAAGGCACACCATCAAATGCTCTCTTTCCCGTTTCTAGCTCAGACATAATCATACCAAAGCTGTAAATATCGGCCTCTTGAGTGAATGGATCGCCTTTAAGACTTCTGGGGCTACATATGGCATAACACCACTGATCTCACCTTCTTGCTTAATATCAGATGACGCAGAAAGTCCCAAATCAGTAATGCATGCACTGTATAGCAAAATATTACCGGAATGCAAATCTCGATGGATCAATTCTTGAGAATGAATTGCTATAAGATCAGATGCGATACAATATAATATATTTAATTTATCTTTCCATACCGATTGAGATACAGTTTGGAGATTCTGACGTAATGATCCTTCATTTGCATATTTCAAAACAATAATATAATCTTTAGTTGTATCGTCTCTTGTACTCCATGGCATTCTAGATTTTCATATCCTATTTCACAATTCTTGAATGAAATTGCCTACTTCTTTATTCGAATTGTGAATAACTTTAAGTGCAATAGTCTTTATTAAACCAATATGCGTAAAATACAGTAGCAAATCCACCTTTTCCTATTTCTCTAATATTTTTGAATTCATTGTAATTAATCCATGATATTTTATATTTTTCATCGTTTAAAATATTTTTAACACCATCATCGATTTCTTCATGCGATATTTTATTTATTTTTTAAGACTTCTTAATTTTTGATACCAATGATTCCGGTAACAATTACTAATTACTTATTCCCCTAAAATCATTCATATTAGCTGCCTTTTTGTAATACTCAAATGCTTTACGTTCATCTTTTATAACTCCGAGTCCGTCATGATAACAATTACCAAGATTATTCATACTTATAGCGAACCCCATATCAGCATATTTTTGATAATAAAATAATGCCTTATGTTCATCCTTTTCAACTCCAATTCCAATCTGATAAAAATATCCAACATTATATGTTCCTTTCACGTGTCCCATCTCAGCAGATTTTTGATAATAAATAAAAGAATGCCTTATGTTCATCCTTTTCAACTCCAATTCCATTAGAATAACAATATCCAAGTGCAAATATTCCATCGACATGATCCATCTCAGCAGATTTTTGATAATAAAAGAATGCCTTATTTTCATCCAATTCCTTCTTCATAACAATATCCAACATTAAATGTTCCTTTCACGTGTCCCATCTCAACAGATTTTTGATAATAAAAGAATGCCTTATGTTCATCCTTTTCAACTCCAATTTCATTACGATAACAATAACCAACACTATTGGTTCCTTCCACGTGTCCCATCTCAACAGATTTTTTCAAATAAAAGAATGCCTTATGTTCATCCTTTTCAACTCCAATTCCTTCATCATAACAATATCCAACATTAAATGTTCTTCAGCATCCCCCATTTCAGCAGATTTTTTCAATAAAAGAATGCCATATGTTCATCCTTTTCAACTCCAATTCTTTCATCATAACAATATCCAACATTAAATGTTCCTTCGCATTCCCCATTTCAGCGGATTTTTGATATAATCAAATGCCTTGCGTTCATTCTTTTCAACCCCGATGCCGTTTTGATAATTCCAACCGAGTTCGCGAAGTTCAGTGGCTGTCTGACTCATGTTAAAGGTGTGTATCAAAATAATTTTTATTTATATAATTTTATAGTTTGCAGTTACAAAAAAAATCATTCATTATTCTTTCTATTTTTTCATTATTAATAAATCTAAAATTTAAGTCTTAATTCTATCGTTAATATGTATTACGTATATGTATTTCGCGTACGCACGCACGTATGTACATATACGTATATTTATATTGTTTAACAGATCACAGGTTCAGCAATTATCCAATCAAACATGAATTTGCACACGGCCATTTTATAAATGTCAGTTAGTAATTTCATTATTACGTTTCTGGTATAATTTACCTGAGTAATTTAATCATGCTCTGGTAGCAATTTTAAAACTGAAATCATTGTAATGCTATTGTCTATGAATCATTGTATAATAATTTAACCTAAATTCGCAAAGTAGTAAATTTTAATTTGTTTAAAGGGATACAATTAGTTTCGAATTATATAAAAAATTCGACAATCTATGTAAAAAAATAAAATAAAGGCATTGTTTTGTAAAGACATTTTGCAGCACAAGTCAAATTTAGTGGTAATCATATACACGTCACCCTGGTTATATGATACCCTCCAAGACAAAGTAAGATATATCCAGATGTCGGTGCATTTTAATATTAAGTGCATACCGGTAGGTTCAAAAATTTAAAAAGTGCCGGTATAGCCAGATGTCGTTATATACAGATGTCAATATGACCAGAATGACATGTAGTAGGAATTGTAGCCAATAACTTTTTATATATTAAGAACGGTTTTTACAGATAGAGCGTGATACGGATCGTAAATATAAACGAGTACCTGGAGTTCGGAAAAGACCATGAAACCATATCTGTCAAAATAATATATGACTTGAGGTCCGTGCCATCAACTTTAATCATTGGTCTTGATGTAAATCATAATTGATAATTATCCTACGAGATGGACTTAGCAAGCACGAATCAAGATCGATTAAGTTATCTTTACATTTTTACCGTATATAGTCAACAAAATAAGATGTGATTATTCAGAAAACATAATTAATTTGTTTACACGAAACTTTGTGTATCGCCGATCATGCACAGACAGAAAAACAAGAATGATCCACATGAAAATATTGAACTTCGGATAAATGCACTTCCGAGACTAACTGGTTTCAACAATGCATTTTTAAATACTGTAGTTGTCAAATGTACAGTAGTACAAAGTTTACGTATAAAGGTTTATATTACAGTATTTTTACTGTATTAGAAAGAGAAAGAGGCGTTAATTCTACATGTATAACATGTTACTGTATGTGTAGTGACGTTTTACGTGTAGCATTTTAATCCAGCATTTTTTTAAAAAAGCCATCATACTATGTTTAATTCTACTCTCCTTTTTAGTTTGACTGATTCTCAATAATTGTTCTTGCATACAAAGAAATTTTTTGCTTAGCAACGAGTAGAATAAATAGATATAAATAAATCTCTATAGATATCGGCAAATCATGATTCCTTAAGAAGAATTACTAAAAAGAAAAATAATCAGTTAGAGAATGGTACGATCTATTAATTGTTCTAACGGTATCCTTATCAAAGGAAAAAAGTCACATCATTTTATGGTATGATAACTGACGATAAAGTTGTCTTCCTTAAAATGAGTATTCTATTTCTAGATAAACTAATTTTGAATATTTAATATGTACTTACTTTTCTTCACTATCGTAAACATTTGTATTAGATATATTTGATAAAGAATTCCTGTATCAAACTTGACTACTTCTTGTCTTTACAATCAACAGTATGAAAATCAATTTACATGAAACAAATTTTAAATTAAAACTTTCACGACATTATTATCAAAATAAAATTATCTTAATTATCTTACATAATAATGATTTTAAAGATAGCTAGCTTGTGAAAACACTTTATGAAAATCCTTACACAATAATTTCACATGGAAATTTTTGAAAAGAAATAAAATCTTTTTTTTTTTTAATCTTTTTTGTATGCTTTCGATGATCAGAATGATTAGAATGATTGATTAACATTACACAAAATTTAAAAGGTTAAATAAAGTCATCGGCAGTGTTAATCTTTTTGCCTTTTTTAGGTGAATCATACGATTTCACGAATTATTGAGGTCGTTACGCGCTTTGATCCGAGGACACACGCGTTTTTAATATGCCGAACATAAAAACTAGTCCTGTTTGCTGTCCATAATCTCTGAGTTATCGTTTTTCAATGAATAAATTTGAACTTTTTGGGATAAAGGATGTTTTTGGTTTACATTCTTACAAAAATCTGACATCCATAACGATAAGCAATAAAATTCCGATAAGTCCATTATGATAATCAAAATCCTGAAGATTGACAAACAAAATTATTTAAAATATGAATATCGCCATGTAAGTGAATATTCAAGTTTTCTCTGTAACAGACTTTACCAATGAAAGACATGATTTCTCAATTTAATTAGGCGATTAATGTTCTGATCATTTCAAGAACACAAGTACTATATTATCTATTATAGAGAAGTAGAGCTAGATTGTCCCAGTCTCAATCCTAATAAAACCGATCATTGCTTCGGCTCTAAGAATGGTCTTTTAATCGCCGTTATTATGAAGTTCTTTACGCATTGTATATCCTATGGATTCACCATAAAATCACACAATCACTGTGAGCTATAATACAATCGGACATCTCTATAGTCACTTTTACAGTACTTCTACAGTATAAAGTGCATCATATAAAATTCTCTTTATAAGCAATTTCACGTCGGAACCTCCATATTTATTTTCTTTAAAAAATTATGATTCTAAAAATGTGATTATAACCGTATTGGATGAATTTGTCGACACTTGAGATTATTTGATGATAACCGGTCAGGAACTAGTTCAAACCAGGAGCTGAAAAAACTTTCAGCTCCGGTTCAAGACCGATCTAACCTGTAGAGAAGTGACGTAATACTATAAATATTATTAAGGTGGCACAATCTATAGAATACTACTCGTACATACGTGTGCTTCAATTTCATTTCTTCCGGCATAAGTTCAGTATAATGAAACATAAATATTCACTTACGAATTTTAACTTGCCATTACTCATGTTATCAAAGGTTCAAAAATATGGTAATGTCTTAATTGATCTTAATATCACGTTGTACGTAACTCAATAACGTAAGTCAATATAATAATCAGGGTTATGAGTTTATACTCGGGTGGGTGAAAAGTCCCTATACAGGTTAATCACTAAATCATATATTTTGGTTATTAATTTTAATGACTTCATTATACCGGTATATTGCAAATATATAAAACTTTTATTATTAGTGGAGATAGTATAAAAGTTCTGTATAGGAACCTTTCATCCACCCAGTAGGGAAAAGTCATTAGACAAATATATGTCTATTGATAGTTTTTTATATGTCTAATGGTGTCTAGTGGCTGGCTATCAATTCACAACAATTTGATATAATATTGACTTGTACCGAGATGTTTGTATTATTTGACTTGTAACATTTGTGATCTAAATATCTGTTTATAGCAGATAGTTTATTAAGATATAATTCGTGTTATCTGAGATTATAAAATATAGTTCTATAAGACCACCCTTATTTTTATTATTTTTTAAAGTTAATACTTAGCTTACTCAATATTATTTTTAATTATAAATTAATTTATAATTAATTTAAAAAACTATCTTTTACTACGTATATTAGATTTTTATATGTAAAATCTAGTACTTTTTAAAACCAAACCAATTATTTAAACTTTAAATATTAAATTTTAGTTTTGATTGAAAAAACATTTATCACTTATTATATCAAATTTCAATAAAACTATTATTTATTACAGTATGTTCGGTAATAGAATCTGCACTCCTGGCAAAAAAAGTATTTATCATTTTGACCAATCATAAATGTTTATCACTATTGATTATGACTATTGATAGGCAAATAAAATTAGGATAAAAATTTAAAAAACAAATAAGTTTCTAGTTATTTTCACAAATGATGTATGAACATAGAACTCACAAACCATATATTGGATACAATGGTAAGTTCTATAACTTGCAATTTGGCTTTAATAAAAATTTATTTATTTTTCAATCAATATTTAGCTCTGGTTACTTATTTACAAACCTATAACAAGAAAAAATACCACAGTTTTTTTTGAGTTTAATCAAGATGTAATTATTTTTTTCTTGTCTGTAAATTCTAACTAGAATGATATTGACTATACTTGGATATGAAATTTCTCAAGAGTAGCCAAAAATCTTTTAAATCAAAAAATTTTGTACTTTATATTAGTAAAAGCTAGCTAGTTTTAAAGAATAGATTGCATATGTATTTTTATCTTAATAAAAAAAATAATGTACTATTAACAACATATGGACATTTTAGAATATTAGTAAATAATTATATAATTATATAGTAAATTTTATTTGCTTATATAATATTTATCTCATTACAAATAAAATACTAATAAAATCAGAGCAATGTAAATATGGTTTACAAACATATTGAAATGGAATAATAGAACAATACAAAAGGATAGAATAGTATATTTCAATAATATGATACTTATTTAGTTAATCTATAATTAATAAGATATTTAATTTATATCAAAAACCTAAATTTTTTACTATAGACTTTAGTGCAAATCAAGCAAAAAAAGTTTGTATACAAGATAATTTTTTACAAGAGTTTTAAATAAGTTCTAAATATATTTTAAAAGAGTTTATTTCTCAAAATTTATATTTTGAAAAAATTTGCTTAAATATCTTAATGTATAAATACTTATTCTATTTAAATTGTATTGAATACAACCAATTTTTTTTAAACTACGTTGTTTATTTGTTAAGATTCAAAAAAACAAAATTATTATAATGATAGTACTAGTAGTTCTGGTAGCAGTTATAATAATAATGCTAATAATAGCATTGGTTTTGGGTTAGAAATTGGTACTGATTTCTATCCTTCTGACAGTTCTAAACCTATTGATAACAATAAGAGTGATATTGGTAGCAGTAAAAAATGGATTAATTATAAAAATAGTAATAGTAATGACAATAATAGTAATAATAGTGATAGTAATAAGAATAATATTGGTAAAAATAATAATAGTAACAATAATAACAATGATAGTAATACAACAATATTATTATCATTATAACAATAATGCACTACTACCAATATATAATTTTCATAGTAAAAGAAAAAAGAATACAAATATAAATATACTAGGTTATCAGAAGCTGATAGATGTCCGAAGCAATAAAATATATTAGATATACTGTATAAATAGTATATAGTCTGTTATGTAAACAATATGTATAAACCCAAATTTGGTTCAAAAAACCCTATCTTGGTTCAATTAACCCAACTTGATTAGGTTACCAAAATAAGGCTTGTGTAACGTTATACAACATTAGCAGCGTGTAACCAAAAATTATTTTTGTGAAAACAATGCACCGGGCCTTTGTGTAACATAAGTGCATATGTCATGTAACCAGTATATGTACTGTGATTGGATGTTGCTAACAGACATTGCATAGTTTGACGTAGAAGTAAAGTGTCCTCTGCTACGCTTCGAACAATAACTAAAAAATATTAACAATAAACTATTATTAATACAACAATTATCATAACAACTATTATATAATAATTTTAATTTTTTTAAAGATAATATAGTCTAGTGCAAAAAGATTTGTACACCAAATTTAAACCAATTTTTTACTATGGTCCAGTGCAGAAAGTTTTGTACCTCAAAAAATTTCATAATTTTGACTCTAAATAAAAGTTTTTATACTTCTGATTAATTATTAAAAATATTTTAATATTAAATAAAATAAGTTTTAATACTGTTTTAATCTAACTTATTATAAATTTTTATTGGTTTAACATTGTTTTATTTTAATAATTAAGTATGTACAATTTGCTATATTTGAAAAAAAGAAAAATTTTTTTTTAAAAAAAAAAATATTTTAACTGATTTTGCAACCAATATGTAGTTGTATGAGCTTGTACTATACAATGCATTGATATGCATATGATAAATATGGTTAAAATTTGAGCAAAATTGAATACTAGTTGTGCCGAAATTAAGCTTTAAAACTTGACTATTTGATTTTTTTATTATATATATGTATATATAAATTACTATTAAAATATATAGTAAATATTTTTAAAAAAAGTTACTATTAATAAATATTTTTATTTTATCAATAAAATAATCAAAATAATTTTATTTTTATTAATCTGATAACCTAATAATTATATTAAATTAAAAATTAAAAATTAATTGATACAAAAAATATTTTAATTAGAGCTATTTGAGGTACAAATTTTTTTGTACTGGACTATATAATTAAAAATCAATAAATTACTAATAGTATATATCTGATATGTAAATTTTTTTATATATAATAGTATATCTTTGAAATTAATATTTATATTATTTTTATAATTATATTATAGAAATATTTTAATTATTAATAATATAAAACTTTTTTATTTTTAAAAATAAATAAAAATCTTTTTTTTAAAAAAAAATTATATATTAGCTATTTTTAGATTAAATATGCATTGTAACAAGCTTGTATTATGCAAATGCATTAGTGTAAATATAATAAATAGGATAAATATATGCAAAGCACTCTGCGATATGCTAATTCATCGCACACAATATATAAACATAATTTGTAGATCAATTTTTATATAAAAAAAATTTAAATTAATAAGGTTAGGGTAAGGGTAAGAGTATGGGTTAGTGTTAGAAGTTAGAGTAGATGATGTATATGTTGTATCCCAAATAAGAATTTGTCCCAATTTGAAATCTGGTCTAATCCTACCTCTAACTCTAGTCTAATCCTAACCCTAAATTCACCTAAAGTCCTAATTCTGCTACAAAATTCTCATCTGGAACAGCCCGATTCTGAATCGGGCATTAGGACACAACATATATACCAAAATTTTGCAAGGAATTTTTTTTGTTAGAGTGTAAAAGGTGGTTAAGTAGATGAAATTTTTTGATATTACAAATTTTAGAAAAATTTCTTTATTTTATTACACAAAGAAAATTTTCACATTATACCTGATCTTCAAATTTAATTGGTAGATTGTTTGGGTGTGATATACAAGCACATCACAGTGTGCGATGCCTAATTAAGTCCTAATAAATAAACTATTAAATTTGATTTACAAGTTATAAAAAATTAAATTTAATTTAGCTTAAAAAAATGTATTAAAAATAGTGTAATTTACTTAAGTGGAAGATCGCAGATAAAGGGTATAAAATGATCGACATTTTATAATAAATCACGGTGGAATTTAATAGTAAATTTCTATAGTGTGCGAATGGGGCTTGCTTACATATAAAAGTAATTTTTTTATTAAGTAACTCTTTCTTATTGCTTAATTGAAAGTTGTAGAGCAAATTCTTGTGATTCTAATGGTAGTAAAATCATCAAAAATCGGTTTGATAGATCATAAGATACGAGTATTTTTCAATTGTTTACTATAGAGTTTTTTCTTATGAATTGAAGCACACGACGTTCCACTTACTATATAAGGTAATAGTCACATGCCCACCGATTTTTACTATGAAATTTGTTCCCTTTAACTGCGAACTACTAATTAAATTCTATATACTAAGTTAAGTTTTCAAAATTATAAATTAAAAACAAATTAATAAGTTTTTTTTAAATTATATCTTTTATATAAAAAAAAGTTTAAAAAATTCTAGACAAGTTTTTAAGAAATTTAATTTTAAAAAATTTAAAATATTTTTATAATATTTTATATGTTTTACTACATATGTTTTGAAAGTTTTTTTATTGTAGTGAAAAGTTTTACTAAGAAAATAATAAAACATATTTTAAAAAACTAGCATTTTTTTAAGCCAAAAAACAACTTTACTTAAGAGCTTAATATCAATTGTAATAATAAAATTCTGTACAAATAATAATTTTTTATTTGATAGCTTTTTTTAACTTTATATAAATTATATAAATTTTAGTACATTTTAGTATTAAAACAAGTTGCTATTAATAAAATTTTTATTTTATACTGTACATAAAATAATTAAATAACGTTATTTTTTTCTTTTCTATAATCTAAAAATTATATTTTTTTAAAAAATTTTTAAGTTTATATATAAAAAGATTTTTTAAAATTTTTATTTAGTGTGCAAATCTTTTTGCACCAGACTATAATTATAATAATAGTAGTGGTAATAATGATAACAATAACAATAATAATAATTTATTTTTATATATAAATTGTTTTGTATATTGTTTAAATTAATTTATTGTTATAATTTTTTAATTAACTAGATGGTCCGGTTATATTTTATTGTAAAAACTATAGCTACATATGTAAATGCTAAAACTATAGTTCAATCTACTGATCTGAAACTAAAACTATAACTCGGCTAGTTATCATAGGCACTTAACCGCAATTTGCCAAGGATAGATGTAGTCTTACCATATCCATTGTATCTAATAGCTTCAAGATATAGCTTACTGACAGAAATCTATCAGCTCGTCTATTTTATTTAATTTTTTTCAAACTTCTTTCATCTAGATCCTGGCAGAAAAGTTGGACAACTACTATTTGCAACTAACAAAAAAGAAACAAAGCATACAAAGAGGATATAAGGGAAAAGTTAAAAAAAGAGAAAATGAAAATTGGGAAATCTACACATCCTAAGCGAGAAAACCTAACAAGATGAAAAAAGCAAAATATATATTATGAAAAAAAAGGAAAAAAACTATATAAAAATTCTATCTGTGGTTTCTCTAAAAAGATCTTACGTACTATTCATTGTTTATTTTGTTTTCAGAACTTACTTATAACCTTGAATCCAAAATAGTCAGTACCTTTCTAATTGAAATAAAGTAAGTACTGCTAATCTTTTGAAGAGGGTACGCCAGACCACCCACTTTGTTAGAATTTTTAGAAGAGATTTTAATACCAAAGAAAATTTTTTCAACCCAAAAAGAAAAGTAAGAGTTATACTATACAGAATAATATATTCAACCAGGTTTTTGCTTCTATATTCATATCCACAGGGCTTGACAAAACTCTAGAGTTGCTCTACTATATCTTCGCTTGATAGTACTATAGCACTTCACTTAAAAGTTTGCTTGTCTTTTTTATTCCTATTTTAGGGTGCAGAACATCCAGTGAATTGACTTTGTATCTAACAGCAGCTTTGGTGAAGTTTTGTTTTGTTAAGTATATTAACTATAAAGTTTTTCATAGTTCGATTTTTGTAAAAAGTTTGGTACAAGTGTGATTGTCAGAAAGAGTTTATTTTGTGCATATAATTTTATTTGTAATCTATTGTTATATTTTTTGCACTTTGTATTTGTAATTATATAGTAATTATAATGTGCTTTATTAATAAAAAATTAAATTTTTTATATAATATATACTAATTAGTACATGTTTCTTAATTAAATTACTATATATAATTAAAATTTTTCTTAGCAAAAGTAATTAGCAAGTTCTTGATCATTGATTAGAATATTAATAATTTTTAATTGAAATTATAAAATATAGTCCAGTGCAAAAAGATTTGTATCTCAAATAGCTCTGATTCCAAATATTTTTTGTACAAATTAATTTTGGATTTTTTTAATTTAATATACTTATTAGGTTACCGGATTAATAAAAATAAAATTATTTTGATTATTTTATTGATAAGGCCGTGCAAACAAATATAATTGTTTCTCGTAACCCGGCCGGGTGCCTTTTTTGAAAAATTAAAATTTTATTTTATATATATAAATAAAAATTTTCTATTTTTTCCCCAGTGTAACATATTTTTTTTGTTTGTACGTATATAGTATTTACTTTTTTTGTCAGTGTTTTAGATGCCACATATGAATCTTGCCGTTTAAGTTTGGTGTTGTATTTGAGTTTTTGTTAGTATAAGTCCCGTTTTACACTATGTCTCTGGTGTCGTGTCGTTCGTCTGGTAAAATCGCATTTAGTGGTTCGTTCTATCGATAATATTTTTAATTTTTTTGCTACTGTGTTTGCTTTTTCTTCCTTTTATTACCAGCTATACTAACCAATCGTTATTGTCAGTTTCAGGATTTAATAGTAAATTCGTTTTATGGTGTTGCGTTTGAGTCTTCGGTTAGTGTAATTAATAGGTTGTTGGTGGTCTTGTATTTGAGTTTTTCGTTGGTATGGGCCCTGTTTTACACTTGTAATCATCGTCTTTAGTGTCGCGTTGTCTGCTGGTGAAATCGCATTTCATGGTTCGTCCTATTGATAAGTATATCTTTTTTTTTGTTGTTTTTCTTTTTTCTATTCAGCTTTTTTACAGCTGTCATTTTGTCTGTGTTGTCGTTTGATGATAATTCGCTTTATGGTATGTGTATTGGTTGCTAATGCTGCGTTTGAATCTCGGTTGGGTAATTAATAGGTTGCCGTTTCACTTATATTAGCATTTGTCGTTAGTATGGGTTCCCGTTTCACACTTGTCGCCATTATTGCGTCGTTCACTAGTGAAATCACATTTAGTGGTTCGTCCTATTGATAAGTATAGCTTTTTTTTTTTGCTGTGTTTATTTTTTCTTCCTTTTACTAGCCAGCTTTTTTACGCTATCATTTGTTAGTGTCGTCGTTTAATAGTGAATTCGTTTTACTGGTATGATGTCGTGTATTGGTTGCTGATGCCGCGTTCGAGCCTTTGGTTGGGTAATTATTGGATTGCCATTTCATGCTTAGTAGTTCCGTATTTAAGTTTTTGTTGGTATAACTGTTGGGTCCTGCTTCATACTTGCTGTGCCATCGTTTTTCGTCTTTCACGTCGTCATCTAATGTTCCATTGTTTTTAATATCATCATTATCTTTGGTGCTATCTTTGTTTTAGTCACCTTCGTTAATATCGTTAGGGTTAAGCTTAGGGTTAGTATTAGAAGCTAAAGAAGGTTAGGGTTAGATTAGGTATTAAAGTGGAGGTTTTATAAATGATGTGATTTGGGTGTAAATAGGCAAGTATTTGCTACTAGAGATTTTTGCTGCATAATGGTATTCGTTACATATTACGCCTTAATTATGTAAGTGTTGCGGTTTAAATAATTATAATAAATATAAAATTGATCAAATTGATTTTGCAATCATAATTAATAAGTTGTCATATGATATTTGGGGACTGGCCATGGCGTTAATAAAATCCTATATAAAATATATTTTTAAAATTTTATATAATATTTTTTTATACTTAGACAATAACAACTGGGTCCCGGGTGTCTTTTAACCTTAATATGTTACGAGAAACAATTAATTTTATTTGCACAGCCTAAAATAAAAAAAATTTATTAATAGTAACTTTTTTTAACAATATTTACTATATAATTTACTATAGTAATCTATAGTAATTTATATATACGTGTATATAGTAAAAAAAATCAAATTACTTCACTTTAAAGCTTAATTTCTTCACAACTAGTGATTCAATTTTGCTCAAATTTTGACCATATCTTTATTATATGCACATTAATGCACTTGCGTAGTACAAGCTCATAGAACTGCCTATTGGTTGCGAAAATATTTAAAATATCTTTTTTTTAAAAAAAATTTTTCCTTTTTTCTCAAATTGTACATACAAAATTATTAAAATAAAACAATATTAAAACAATAAAAATAATATAATAAGTTAGATTAAAACCTATTTTATTTGATATTAAAAATTTTTTAATAATTAATCAAAAATATAAAACTTTTACTAAGAGTTAAAGTTATGAAACTTTTTGAGGTACAAATCTTTATGCACTGGACTATATTAAACTAATAAAAAAACTATTTATATAGACAAAAATAGATGATAAATTTAAAAAAATTAAAAAACTATTAGTTAATATTACCTTTACTAAAATAGCAAATTCTAGCTACTTTATAACTGCTTTTAGCAAAAATACTTTTGAACAGATAGTTAATAATAATAATATATCTAATTCTGTTATAAACAATTACTACTATAATTTTTTGTAGTTTCTAAACAAATATTTATAAACAGATAAACTTATATTGTAATAATAGTTCTATATTTAATATACTTGATAACTCTTTAAATTTTAATGAATACAATAATGCCCAAATTCTGATATAACTAATACTAGTATTTAAAATTCAATGTTCTTAATATTTTCAAAAAATATTTAAATTTTTTTAAGAGCATTAATATTTTAGTATTCTTTTATTTAAGAATATTTTATTCTTTTAAAATATTTTCAAAAAGAATATTTATAAATTTTATGTTTTTAATTTTATTAATAAGAACAATAAGTTATACAACTGTTTTAATATTAATATAAACGAAATCAGATAACCAGCTCTTTCTGACGATCCCTCATACCAAATCTTTTCACAAAAATTCGACCTATGCAAACTTTGAAGTTAGTATATTTGTACATAACAAAAGCTTTATCTAGAAGCGTCTTGGATAAAGAGTTTCAGATCGAATGTGAGACAACTGAAATAGAGCTGAAAAAGATTTCTCCTTTTGGGTTTGGCTCTCTGGGTGGAAGTTTTCGTTACTATAGAAAACGTAGTAGGGCAACAACCCTAAAGTTTTTTGTCAAAAGCTATAGAGGCTTAGGCAGAAGCAGTCTTTTGGTCAGATATATTATTCTTCAAAGCATAACTCTTACGCTCTTTACAAGTTTGGTACTTTTTCTATTTCTCTTTGGGCTTTTCGAAATTTCACCAAAAAGTGGGAAATCCAGCTTACCCCCTCCAAAAGATCGACAATGTTTACTTCGTCCAAATTGGAAAGGCGCCTGTCTAATCTGATTCAAGTCACGAGTAAGTTTCCGGTCTAAAGAAATAAACAATGAATGTCACGTAAAGTCTTTTGAAGAAAAATCTGACACGAAATTTCTTTCCAGAAGGTTCTATTAGGCGCAAGTTTCACTACAGGTTTTTTCTACGGGTTTTTTATGATTTTACCTATTTTATATATAATACTTAGATAAATATAAAGTAGAGACTTATTCGTTTAGTGTATTATATAATTTTTACAATCTAGTACAGGTTTAATAGTACACTTTTAAGTTCTGTCATTGTTTTCTTTTTTGTTTTTTCTATCTGTGTCTTCCTTTATTTTTCTTTTTATATATTTTGGTTAGTCGTTTAGGTTTGAAATGTTTTTCCCTCTTTTTATTTCTCCTTGTTTTTCGTTTACTTGTTTTATTTTCTTTTAGGATAAGATTATCCTATCTGGTTGCGTAGGTAGGAAGAATCTAAAAAAGTTAGTCTTTGACAGGGCTAACAAAGTTCCTAATTCAATAGATATTTATATCTATGGGAGTTAGTGCGACAGGTCACGTCTGGGCATGGTTTTCGCAGCCGGATAATGTTGGACTTACAATCTATGGGTTTTATTACATGTATAACTTAGGTTATTATATGAAAACTAATTAATAAAGTACCAGCGAGACTGTCAAAGTTGTTAAAAAATATATATATATATTAATATAAAATTTTGCTTATTAGTTTTTAATTATGATACAATATATAGGGTGAAGTCAAAAGAAATGTGACAAATCTATCTAATAAATTTGTCCCATTTCTATTGACTCTACCCCATATATTTAAAGTTTATACAATATGAATAACTAATTAATATAAAGTGATTATTTTTAATATTATAGATTTTCTAAAATATATAAGATAATTTAACCAATCAATATCGTGAAATTTGATTGATTCTGGATCAGTCTGAAAATTAAAACAAATAATTAAACTCAAATATCTCAAAATAAAATATATATAAAAATGGGCCTTTTTAATTAAAAACACCCCATATATTAGCAAAATTGGTTTAATAGGCCTTTTTATAAGTACAGTCGCACCCCCCTAAGTGCACACCCCCTAAGTGCACGGTATATGAAAAACCTCTTTAAGTGCACGGCCCCTCTTGGTCCCAAACAATATAACAATTATAAATTTTAACCCCTCTAAGTGCAAACCCCCTCTAAGTGCACATTTTGGCTTTTTTTCACTATGGTCCCGAGGGCATGCACTTAGGGGGGTGCGACTGTATATCAATATATTATTTCTTTTTGTTTAGCTTTAATTGTTTTGCTTTCTGCAATTTTGTATTAGAAAATAATTGGACCAACTTTCATTTATCTTCATTATTGTTTATTTTTATATTACTTTTATGGATTTCAAAAATATTGGTTTTATTTTGTAAGAATCTAATAGGATAAAAGATTTAATTACTTCTTGAATTATGGCTTGTTTTATTTTTTGATTATAGAATATTTTATTTTAGTTTGATTCTAAATAATACTTGAATTATTTTTTATAACATTTAATTTTTCCAATAAACTATTGCTTTGGCATTTTTGTTTATCATATGATAAAAAAGTCTTGGAATTTAAACTTTTTTATGATTTCTTTCTTTTATTTCATTTCTAATCTGTTTGTATATTCAATTCAAGAAATTTAATCTCACCAATAACTTACTGCACTTTGTTTGTTTATAATTAAAATAAGGGAATAGAAATTTGTCGCATCTGCAACATGTTGCACCCCGATTTGGCCAATCAAATTGCACGATTTTGTAGGCAAAAAATTTTATTTTTTAAAAATTCAAAATTTTACTAGTAAAATGTAAAAATAAATAAGCAATATCAAAGTATATAATGTAAAATTTTATTTTGAACAACTTTTTCTAAGTTATAAAGATAGATTATCTTAGTAAAAAAAACGGTTTATAAGAAAAATCAAAAATTTCGAACGTTAGCACATATAAAACTTTTTTTTACTAATATAAATTTATCTTTATGTTTAAGAATTATATGGGCAGCCATCAATAGAAATCAAGCAAATCAATATTTGAAAAAAAAATTAATTCTTTATCTTTCACAGCTCATATCTCAATGAATTTTAAAGCTCTCTTAATGATTTAATATTCAAAAGAAAGCCTACAATCTAAGCTTTCTTTTAAATATTAAATTATTAAAATCCCTTAATTTGTTATGCAGGCATATTTGCCTGCGAAAATTTTAAAATTTTAAATTTTTTAAATAAAACCTTAAATATTAATTTTAGCTATATACTTTCTAAGTAAAAAATATAATATTAGTTCTGTTTTATCAACTTTATTATAAAATTTTATAAAAAAAATTTTCATTTCTAATACAAGTCCTAATTTTTACAAGT
>QKWP01001209.1:133824-149885 GCA_003550325.1 Gigaspora rosea | reverse complement strand
AAAAAAAAAAAAAAAAAAAAAACATAACATTCTCTAAAAAAAAAAATTTTTTTAAAAGTTCAAAATCTCTTAAGCCCATTTGATCCATAAGCTGCCAAGGATTATAAATATATATACCACAAATTGTGCCAAAAAACTTAAAAAAAAAAAAGCCATTTTGACCAATTTTTATCACCTCTCCCTTTTACCCCTCTTTCTCTTTTTTAGCCCTCTCTCCCTTTTACTCCTTTCTTTCTTTACTCCTCTCTTCTTTTTACCTGCCGGATTACTATTATAGCCCAGATTTTTCATTAGCACATTTTAAATATAACATTTATAAAAATTACCCCCATTAGCATTTTTTAAAATATACCTATTTTGCCATTTAGCGGGTTTCAAATATAATCTTTTTCTCCAATACCTACTTTTCAAATATAACCTTTTTTGAAAAATGGCCCTCCATTAGCTATTTTTCAACTATGACCTTATATAGATTATTCGGGGTCCTCCTAATGCTAATATATATTACACTGGATCAGTATAGTATAGATTTAAAAATTTGGCCTATACTGTACGGATTTGCTTACCTATACTATACTAATCTGTGAAATACCCGTAATATGTTACCTTTGATATATCTTGTGTCCAAGGCGTAATATTTGTGCAGCCAGATGCATATAACATGGACTTTCACTAGCCTTCCATGCTCTTAGTTCTCATTCGTCGAAGTGATAATCAGAAGGATAAATTTTTTTTAATTCTTGATATAATTCGATTATTCCATTTTTACTTGCAGTCCAATTTTGAAAAAAGTTATACTATTGGATTGAAGCAATGGTTTTATGTTTTAAGTGATAATTAAATATCGATTTCATGATCGCATGTTCTTGCCATTCATAAGAATTACATGTTGGAACGTGATTAGCTAAAATAAAATTTTGAATAATTTCATCGTGCAAGCCAAAAAGATGAATTCTTTGATAAACCCTGATTGCGCCCATACATCATTTGGTGAAGTTCCTATAAACTTTTTTTGACACTATGATTCTTGATATATTTCAACTATATATGTATTGTTTGTTATAGTTGATACAAATATTGCTTGTTTTTTCAAGTACATATGAATTAACAAAGCTTTGTACTCAGCCCTAGCATTACACCAGTTATTATGTGAGGAATTACCATCGCCATATACGAATAACTTGTATTTATCCACCATACATGAAACCGGAAATAATAAAACATCAGTTATTAATTGTTGTACAATTTCTTTTTGATTCCATCCAAGAATAATAGAACCAAAATAACGGGGTATGATTACCAAATATATACTTGTATATAGTAGAAATTGCATTAGTCGGATTAGAGGATATAGTATAATAACCATCTGATTCGCAGCAATATTCAGGTAAAAAAAAATTAGCCTCGTTTCCTCTTTGAATAGTGAGATAAAAAAAATAGTTATTAAGATTGACTTTTATTTTAAAGACAAGTCGAATAGGAAAATGAAATGTGTCATTAGTATCTGCATAAAGTTCCCACCAATAACGTGAATAAGGTCTGTAATGAAGCTCTTTAACAAGAAAGCCTTTTAGAAATAGCAACTTGACGCGGTCGTTTGGACATTTTGGCATGAAATTAGAGTAACCAGTACGAGATGCAAATATGCTTCGACAAGTATAATTAAACTTATCCCCAAATTTACTAACCAATTTCTGCAGATCACATGTGGATTATTTCTAATCAATATTATATATTTTATTATACTAGCATATAACTCATCATATTGCTCCAGAATTAAGTATTATTTTATATATAATATATATAAGTATGTATTACAATATAAAGTTAAAATACTATTAACTTTAAATAGTTATTACTTAAATTTTATTTAATCTATAATAAGAATAAGTAGCAAATATAAAATCTTTATAGATATAAAACAAAATATTTATAGTATTTTATTTATTTGTATATATAATATAATATTTTAGCAAAAATGATTGTATTATTACAAAAATAAAAAGTTTTAGTTAATTTTTATTGATTTTGAAAATTTATATTTTAATATATGTTTTTTGGTTTTATTTATTTATGAAAAATATATAAAAAATTGAAATTTATGTAAAATGAATAAAATATCATATTTGTGGTATATTAAAACAATCAATAACTCTCTGGGTCAGATAGCGCAGTGGTTAGCGCTTCGGGTTCTATTCGCAAGGTTGTCAGTTCAAGTCTAGTAGATGACAGAAACTGTGTTAGGACCACGAATAGCAAAAGATCTATAATGAGGTGTTGAATCTCTCTACTGTTTCTGGACATGGTACTACAGCAATAATGAGTTGTGTGACATAGCCACGGGGTCATACAGCATCCAGAAAAAGGAAAAAATCTAACAAAAAACGTCATAAACATAAGGACTATCCATTATAAAAAAGGAACAGGATGAATGACCGAATTAGAAAGTAAGAAATCAGGAACCTAATACTACACCGACTAAAAATGGAAAAGTGGCTCTCGAGGTAAATAAAAAATAGCTGATCTAGATAGCATACCGATGGGATGTGTAGTCCCTTTAAGCTACCTATGATCTTATGGTATGGGCACCAGACGTGGTTGACCTGCTGAAGTCAGCTGAAAAAAACGGTCGATTGGAGGGAGGTATAGATTAGGAATCTCCTGTATATGTAAAATGTAAAATGATCTTTGAAATAATGAGTTAATAAAAAGCGGCCACACGCTACCTCTGGGGTAGTACCCAGTTGGAAAACATAAAAAAAAAAAAACAAACAATAAAGAACTTGGCACAGAAACTGATATGCAAAAGCTTGTGTAAACTAATACGGCATTTGTTTTTTTTACGCAAAATTTTGAACTGCCAATCAAATTATAGTTTTGTCTCATAATGTTTGTCTCTTTAGTGTTTATTTCATATTGTTTATCTCACATACCGATACAGTTTATCTACACCATTTTATCTTATTATATAGATATTATATTTTAATTATTATACATTTTTTAGAGTAGTGACAGATATTATGTAATATTTTAGAAAAGGAGAGGTCTCTGAAATCTTATATTAAATATAGAAGTTCATAATACCAATCAAATTTCTCTTATGTAGGGAGGTGGTGGTAGAGAGTATAGTAAAATTATATTACGTAATATATGTCACCACCCTTATAGTATTATTTTATATTATATATTATTTTAACTGCTTTTACATTTTGTTATATCTAATATATACAAAAATCTAGCCCTATATACTTATTTTCGTTCACCTTGCAGTTAGTTATTATTTTCGCTTCTTTGTTTTTTTTCATCTTCACTTTGGCTATTTTTTTTGTTTTGGCTATATCTTCATTTCGTTCTCTTTTTCTAAATATTTCCTAAAAATAGTAAAGAAATAAAAAAAATAAAAAAACATTTCTCAAAAGTGTTGGTGTTTTTGCAAATTGCCAGAGAAATATAGTATGTTTTTGCAAAGTGCCAAAAAAGTTAAAGCTAGTTCTTGTAAAGTGCTAAAAAAGTCACAAGTATCAAAGAAGTCAGGAATAAATAAAATAAAATAAAAATAAAAAAAAATAAGTAAAAAAAAAACAAAAAAAACAAAAAAAATGCAAGCAAACTAATAAAAAAAAATAAACAAAGCCCCAAATCTTTATTTTTCTAAGTAAAAGTTCACATTTTTGCAAATTCAGAAATTGCGAAAGCTGGGTTAATGTTTTTGCAAAATACCAAAAAAGTCGTAAAGTGCTAAAAAAGCCTGTATTGGTTTTTTGCAAAGTTCCAGAAAGTAAGGGTTCTGTTTTCACAAAGTGTCAAAATAAAATAAATTAATAAAAAAATTTTAAAAATAAACCAAAAAAACAAAAACAAAAAACATAAAATGAAAAATAAATGAAGCAAAATCTTGCAAGAACTTGCAAAAACTTGCAAAAACTTGTACTCATTTTTCTAAAAAGCTATTTTGGAATTTAGAAATTGCTAAGAAAATCAGTTAAAGTCTGAGTTGGCATGAAAGTCAAATTGGTGTTCTTGCAAAGTGCTAAAAGTTGTTGGTTTTCTTGCAAAGGGCTGGTATTTTTGTAAAGTGTGAAAAAATTAAAAATAAATAAAAAAAAAACAAAATGAAAGCAAAAAAAAGCAAAATCAAAAAAAAAACAAACCAAAAATAAAAAAACAAAATGAAATAAAAAATCAATATAAATAAAAGATCTAATTTATAAACAAAAGATCTAATTTGATTTTAAATACAGATTTGTAGATTAATTTTAATATATTCAAAGTATTTCGAAAATATAGTTCAATGCATTCTTGGTATAACCCAGGTTATATATCTACTGATCCAGCTAGTTCTCTCAAAAAATATTTTGAATTCACTTTCGAAAAAATATTCGAAATAGGACCTCATATAGGCCATAACTGGATTTTGGCCAATCTTGATCCAATTTGCTAAAAATAACAAAATATATTTATTTAAATAACTTTTGATCTAGTAATCAGAATTGAATGAACTTTTTTTGTTAGATGCGCCTTACTAAGAGCTTTATTTTAAAAAAAAGTTTGTTCAAATTGGCCTACTAGATATCAAGTTAATTAGCAAAAACTGTTTTTTTGCTTTTCAAATTTTAGGGGTTTTTGCTGAAAAAAAACAAGTATGACCTCTATATTAGATGTCCGGGGTCCTTTCGAAATATTTTGAAACCTGAAATATTTTGAAATACATTGCAAAATATTTTGAAATATATTGCATATGTAAAATCTTTTAAAAGATTTTGTAGTTTTACAAGAATTTTCGAAAGATTGTGCTACTATAAATTTGCAGATGTATATAGGCTTAAAATTTTTTTTTGCAATACTAACCTGCTACTATATAATATACCCAGATTTTTTTGGAAGTTTTTTGATGAGCAAATTGTATTGTACCTTAGTATACTATAGTAAAGGTCGGAACTGTTATTTGCTTATTTGGATATCCGTTTAGTTAGCACATATCCGGATACCATAAATGGCTTATGGGTAATAACCTTTATTCATTAGTTTAAAAAGGATAATCCAGCAGGTATCTGCGGGTATTCACAGATATCTATAAGTATCTGTCAATGTTTGTAGCATCTACAGGTAATTGCAGATATCTGGATATAAATTAAAGCAGTATATTGGACCATAACATTTGATGGATGCATTCCGAATATCCATTAAAATTTTAAATATAAAAACTAATAATGAAAGCACATATTTGCAATGGTGGGAATAAAAAGTAAATTTCTGGTTATTTCTATAGTAAGAAATAACCAGAATTTACATTGCATATATGTGCATGCTCAAAAGATAAAATTAATAAAAGTTAAGAATACTGAAAGCAAACAATAGTTTGATAAGTAAAAGTATCCATAAAACTTACCCTGAAAATATCTATTTATTCTACCTTTCTACCTGTAAAAGCATCCAAATATCCATTAGCCCACCTACCCATTATTATCCAATTACTAGAGCTTCGATCCTAAATTTTTTGAGCCATTCGGATTAAATTCGAATTCTATTTTACACATTCGGTTAAATTCGAATATAATCCGAATTGAATAAATTCAGATTCAATCCATAAAAAAGTATAGGGCACGTGCAGAAATTATTTCATATAGAATAAAGTTATTTAACGCATTTGAGATACGCTAAACATGTCAGTAACCTGCTTATCTCAGGTGTGTATAGTTGCAATTAAGTAAATATTATTCTATTATTTCTTTGAATGAAATTTTTTAAATTCCCGCACCATACGTACATATGTACTAAGGTGGTAACTCAATTAAATTTACTATGATTAGATTTCAATCGATGAAATTAAAATAATCAATTAAAATGTGATCTTACTTTATTTAATTATAAAGAATGCTCAAATTTCTAAAAGATGCGCCTTGATATTGCACTTTTTTTTCGATTTTTTTTTAGCTGAAAACTCTTCGCAAAAGTACATTTACACCTAATTTTTTGCAAGAATTTTATTAAACTTTGGACTTGTATTGTTAAGGTCTAATTTTTTTCAGTTTAATTAAATTTTTCCAAATTTTATATGTTAATAGAAAATTCTAAAGCGTAACTTTATCTTCAACACTTAATAAAGCTCTTGTAAAAATTTCTAGGTAATTACTTGGGTTTTCGATAAGTAGTATCTCATTTTAAAATTTGTTAATTAATGTTTTAGGTCTTACGATTTTGTATTTTCGGCACTATGAATTTACTGAAAGTATTTCGGTATGCCAAAAAAACACATTCTGAGCCAACTCTTGGTTCCGGAAATTAACTTTGAATCTTCGGCTTGCAAATAACTAGCACAATTTAATCAAGTTCTTTCATCCTTATCAGCATATTGGTCAGTTGAACCGATTTCTCTGTAATTCTTCAATATTAGTATAACTAGCCATTAATTTGATATTGTCCTTAGGAATTTCTAACTCCATCCTAGTATGTATATACAAATGTATGTAGTTTTGTACAGTATTTACAATGAAGGTTTTATAAAAGCATTTACAGAATTGAAATGGCCTAGTAAAGCGACTTGTTTATATAGCCCAAAGCCAATTTATTTATTCTTATACTATTTTAGATCTAATAATTGTTAAGGCCTATTCGCTATCAATAAAATTTTAAAAATCATTAAAGCCCAAAGATTACAAAAAAGAAAATTAAACCACTAGTAAATATGACAAATTAAATTTAGAATTTCACTACCAAATAAGAAATCATTATCAAAAATTTAAAAAACTATTTTCCGAAAGGATTCACATAATTGATATGAATCGAAATGAGATCAAAATATTAATATCTAAAGAACCAAAGTTAAAAAAATAATTAGGAACTAAAAATTATTTCTAGCCCTTTACTATCTTTATGTAAATCGGATAGTTTTTGATCTAAAAAATCAACAATTAGTAGCATTTGTATAATAGTCAAAATTGTAATTTAATTTTTATTAAAATCTGTCTAACAAACACTAGTAAATATAAAAAATTCGACATGTTGAATGGTACTTTTCAAATGCCACTTGACTCTATCACAAAACTTCACAGACATTGATGCCTGCAAAATAAGTTGAATGACATATGGGGTTTGTTCCTTGAAAATCAAGTTTTGATCTTATGATTTACTATGTCCCGTAAGGTCATTTTCAAGGAACAGACCCTATATGTCAAATAGCATTTGAATAGTACTATTCAACATGATGAATTTTTAATTTTCTACTAGTGAAAAAGTATCTTACTATTATTAGCATAGTGATAGTTTTTTTTTTTAGCAGCATCATCCTACTCGGGCGCAAAAACGTTCATAGTATTAATATTTCTTTTCAGAAATAATATCTGACCTACCAAGGTTGGATCTAAACTTGTTCTTTTTGTATTAATAAGGTTACCCGCATCCGAAAACAACCTTTTACTGGATACCGACGTTGCCGGTATTACCAAATACTTTCGTGCAATTTTAGCAAGTTTAGAAAATTTTTTTATATTTATTTTCCACTAGTCCAAAGGGTTTTCTGTTTCTAATGCTAATAGCAATGACAAATAACTCGATACTTCATCAAGAATTTGCACATTAGAAACCTCTTTTTTTCTTTTCATTTGGTGCTGTTGACGATATTCTTTATGTGAGCGTATTGAATTTTTTACATTAGATGGTGGTAGATTATTTGATTTAAGAATTACTTCTTCTATTTCTCCAAGTTCATCACGAAGCTTTTAAATAGTTTGTTGCTTTTCAACATCATCCAAAAAATCCAAGTTTTTATATCGGGATCCAATAAAGTTGCCATTAAACTAAGTTCATTTGGAATATTCCAATAATATATTAGTGCGTCGTAAATATTTTTTCTAACCTTTTCCAAAATACCTTCAGGTTATAAAATTAGTAATTTAATTTTTATTACGATGCTGCATCAGGAGTGCATCGAGTATGACACGGGTTTGCATGGGGAGGGCATCCTCCTGCGGCAGGAGAATGCCTAAACCTGGGTCACATTCGACGCACTCCTTAAAAGGCCTCTGCTAAAAAAACTGTTATAAATTTTTTTAAATTTGGATTAGTAAGTAACAAACTTGATTTTCAATAATAGATTTTTTCTTGCAGCACCTATATTATTTAATATCGTAATAATTAAGTCATAATATAAATAAAATAAATCTCTAAATAATGTTGTATCTAACAGATCTTTAATAGAAATTCTTTTTTTTGTAATATTGCTTATGACTTTATCATCATCAAAATC
This sequence comes from Gigaspora rosea, assembly GCA_003550325.1. Lineage (NCBI taxonomy): Eukaryota > Fungi > Glomeromycota > Glomeromycetes > Diversisporales > Gigasporaceae > Gigaspora > Gigaspora rosea. Next base: position 141,640 of record QKWP01001209.1, on the reverse strand, counting down.
AATATATTGTATATCATTAATATCTGATTCGAATATAGTGTCTTCGTTTAAAAACAACTCATCATTTAAGGGTGCTTCGCTTGCTAAATCAAAAATTATTTCTTTAATCTTTGGAATTACTCGGCTTAATGTTACATATGAATTTCCAGAAAATTTCTGTGTCATTTCCTCAAATGGCATTAATAAATCAATAAGTGCATCAATTAACTTCCATTCCTTATCAGAAAGAATAATTCCTTTTAATCAGCTACTATCATTTTTAATTTCTCAGTTAGTTAATGTGTATAAATCCATTTGAAGTTGAGTAATTGCATCTTTCAAAAAATAAAGGCGATTCCAGGTATAATACGTCAAGTTCCATCGAGTGGCTACATCTTGAATACAACCTATAATATCAGTATAGGCAAGTTTTTTTGAACTTCTTTTAACAGTTCTAACTGTTTTTGGCTTTGAAAAAACTGAATTATTCGTTTTACACGTGCTATTAAAATTTCAGCTGGGCCAATTCTTTTCTGATTGCTAACTGTATAGTATGGGCCATGCATGGAAGACGTTTAATTTTTTTACAACCGTCTTTTTGATTTAATAAAGGAAAGTTGATATCATGTTGAAACCACTATCAGTGGTAATTGATGTTATATGGTTTTTAAAATTCCAAAATTTGATAAATTTATAAAGTTTATTAGAAATAACTTTACTAGTATGTGGAGAAGGAACATATTTATTTTCTAACATCACGTCTTTTATTTCAAAATTCGATGTGATCCAAGTTCTAGTAACTTCTAAATACCTATGTTTTGCTCTACTAGACCAAAAATCCGGCATGAGAGAAATATTTTCTGCGATTTTTATAAGATTTTTTAAATTTTCACAATTATATTGATGACTTTTAACGATCATAGTTCTGATTTTTTTTCACTAGGGACAACAAAAAAAGGGTCGAATTCAGCTATTTTTTCTCTGTAAGCATTATCAGTAACTGTAGAAAGAGACTGATTTGTACGTATTATCCATTTAAGAACTGTTTTTTCTCGTTTTTTTGAATATGTTTGGGATGAGGATGAATTTTCATACAAAATTAGTAATTTTAGAATTTCGTTTCTAAAATTAGTATTAATAAGATATATATTAATAAAGTATATTATTAAATTTAATTTTATACAATTATTATTTACCTTTTTCGAAATACTATATTATCTTGCAAAACGATTCCATGTTTATCTCTAAGATGCACAATAAGGTTTCCGGTAGAACTTTCCACATTTTTGTACTTTTGATTACATCGTCATTCACTTTCATCCAAGATTTTGCAAATCCGTACTTCTTTACCCATGCTAACAATATCCTTTTCAAAGTAATCCCAGTTAATGATGGTTGCTTACGTTTGTATAGTCTTTTAGGTTTAGACACTGTTTAAAAAAAAATAAAACCTTAGACATATTTAAACCCCTAGTCTATTGTTATAATTTAATACCTTTTTTTTTATTTCCTAAGACCATTTGATTACTAGGTAATTCAAAATTACAAAAACATATAACTCTCCCCGACGATCACTTGTACACATATTCTGCAAAAACTTTAGTATTAATTTTGTATAAACTGAAGACATACTTACATAGGTCCTACGGCGGTAGCTATTATTTAGGGATAGAGTTAATTGACTATCTTGCTAGTAGTCTTAGAGTTTATCACTCACCGCTTTACGGCACTTGTCGTTTAGAGACAAAGTTAATAGACTGTCTGCTGACAAGTTCAGAGTTTATCACTCACCGGTAGTAGGAAAAGCATTCCTGGGGTGTCCGCCATAAGGTGAAAGTAAGGGCATATGAAGTTGATAAAGAAGAACCCACACTCCTTTCTTTCTACAAGTGAAACCTGTGTATCGGCCTCCCACTCGGTTTTTTCAAAAATTTTTCCAAAAAGTGGCGATTTCGGCTTACCCCTTCCAGAAGATCAATATTGTTTACATCCGAGAATGGAAAATCTAGTGCATGAAGTCATGAGAAGTCACGTGCTCGCAATGCTGCCAGGTGACCACGTGTTTTTGGCGAAGGACTAATGTCGGACGGATGGGATTAAATAAATTTTCGCTTGGTGGATCTCGACCTCGTAGAAGATATAGGGCTACGTAGTTACATTCTTCATTGTAATACAGCGCTGAGATCATAGAGACTGTGCTGTATAATTTTTATGAGTTTAGTATAGACTTTAACTATACCTATCTAAATTTATTTTGTTTTCTTTCTTTTTCTCTTTTTTTGTTTTATTCTTTTCTTTCGTTTTTCGTTTTTCCCCTCTTTTTGTTTTTTTCTTTTTATACTTTGTCGTTTTGTTTTTGTTTTTGTTTTTATCTTTCACCGTTTTTCTTTACGTGCTCTTTGTGAAGAAGTTAAAATTTTAAGAAAAGAAAGGCGGTTTTGATATGGCATCCAACACCAGTTAGTGATTGACGGATTAAAATCGGAAGGCAAATTCTGAGACTGGATTGAGACGAATGGTTGGTATGGCGGATCGCTTTGGGCAGGTAACTTAGTTATCGCTTGGAGAGTCTTTTTACACAGAACGCTAGTAGTCATATTTTGTACTTGTACAAGGCAGCTAGACTGCATAGTTCATAATAAAAAAAGGCAAGATCGCCGAATGCAAAAAAAAATACTAGGTGATGGTTTAGCAGTTGCTAATAACTGTGTTGAAACTCTTGAACTTTCAGACTAACTTTCTTGTTTCCAATCAATATGCGTGGTTTCATAGTCGCTATAATAATATTCCAGATTATCATCTTCCATCGTTTGTAAATTTTCTTCGCAGTTCATACCTGATATTTAAAAATCGATTTTCCAGCTAAATGCTTATAAATTAATAACCCTTATTACATCATATTTGACAAATTAATCAATTGATAAAATTCTAAATTTTTATATTTGTGATTCTATTCTTTCGGATTCTTAACACTTCAGGGTTTTTTAAAAAACAAAGTAAAAAAAAAAAAAAATTCAATTTTGGCATTTCATAAAAACCAAATTATAATTGGTTCGTTGGTAAAGCTTTAATATGCAATAACAATTTTTCTGTTAATTTCCTCATACAATAGCTAGAATCAGCAAAACCTTTATCGTTTTAAGTCATATTACTGTAATCATTGCTTCTGTTTATTTCTAAATGAAGCCCACTGTTATAATTAACATTATATTTATGATGAGAAAAAGAGTACATACATATAGGACCCCGAAGAATACATATATAACTCAGATCCAGACTCAGAATTTTAATATAACTTTATACACTTAATTTTATTAAAAGCTTTAACAAAATTATCATATAAGTTCAAATTTACTATAAATTATACAATTTCAGATCTGAGTACCAGTATGATCATGTTGACCACCAAAGCCAAAAACATAATTACACAAAAAAAATGACGAAGAGAAAATCAGAAACCTATCTAGAAAAAGAAGGGCAGTAGTTAACCGTGTTCAAATTCAACAACAAAATTTTTAGTTCCAAAAATAAGCTACCCATACGATCGATGAACGTTGCTACATAGTAAAGTCTAAATTTTACTAAGCAAATCGATTAAAGTCGCATAAGTAACATTGTTCGGCAGATCAAAATACGCGTACCCTGAGAAGTTTATACAAATCGGAGAACTTTTTATTATTTGACTTTTAATTTTTACGTTCAACAGTTTTTTTTTTATAAAAAAAAATCCGTTGAACGTAAAAATTAAAAGTCAAATAATAGAAAGTTCTCTGATTTATATGAAATTTTTAGGGTACGCGTATTTTGATCTGCTGAACAATGTTACTTATGCGACTTTAATCGATTTGCTTAGTAAAATTTAGACTTTACTATGTAGCGACTATAATCGATTGACCAAAAATCGCTTTATAAGTTACTCCCGATTTTTTTCTGCATATTTATTTATTGTTTATAACATATTTATTTATCGTCTACAGCATATTTATTTATCGTCTACAGCATATTTATTTATTTTACTTATTAAAGTTTTGTATTCAAAAATAAGCTACCTCTTTATTGTGCTTTAAATTACTTAAAATAGTAAATAAGCTACCCACGGTTTTTTTTTGTTAAAAATCGGCAAAAAAGGTAGCTGCAACATACGGTATATATCGATTTATATCTACTTAAAAATTTTCCCGATGTATATATAGTATCATTATACAAAAAAAGATCGTACTTGTTATAAAGATCATCTTTGTTATACAAATAAACATCTAACTTTTCAAAAAATTACCAGTTGGTTATACAAATTTAAACATATGACATATGGAAAAATTATATATAAGTCTATACAAAGCCAGATCTCAGTATTACATATATTCTTCGGGGTCCTATACATATGTACTAATTTTATATAGTCTACTGCAAATTAATTGCATATTTATTACATGTACAAGCTCCCTGATTTAGCTAGTAGAGGTCTTTTTTAATTTTTAATACATAGCCCTGCTTGTTTAGTGCGTAGAACCCACATTAAACCTCTTCCTATTTTATTTCACCTACTTTTTCTATCTTCTGTACACCCCGTATTAAATTTTTTTCACTTGCCGTTATGTCATTAACCCCACCTTACCTGATTTACGCTCTATCTATATATTTATTGAACCGTAATTTTTCCTATTTATTATTTACGCCCTGCAACTGCATCCTGTGCCATCAAACTTTGGTATTATAAAATAATATCACCAAAATTTTGTTATATGTACAATAATAATTGTTACGGATCATAATGAAATCAGATTAAAATAAAATTAGGGAATCTATTTAACCCTTTAAAAACCACTTATACTTGTTTAAAATAAACTACTATAAAACTAACCTCTAACCTTAACTCCTAACTTTAAAAAATGAGGTGGCTTGACAATTTTTTTATACTATTAATATCTATTTCATTTCGAAAATAGCTTTTAAGTTCGAAATTCTTTAACGATTTGAACCAAAATTTTAAATTCGTTCAAATCGACCTAATACATAGTCATCCGGTCGTGAGTCATTTCCCTGACTGGCAATGACAGTTTTAAAAATTCGGTAGTATTACCAGCCTCAGATAATAACAATAATGCACGTTTATCCAAATTCCTAAAATAATAACAGAGTTTTGATAATTAATAACTGTTTAACGTGTATGTAATGTATCAGGAATGTGTCGAATGTGACCCAGGTTTATATGAGGAGAACATCTTTCTGCGGCAGGAGAACGATATTTTAAAAATTTCTTTTGTTTTTAGCAGTTATCATAACAACGTCTAGGATTACAATTCGGATAATTCTTATCCTTAATCCGATATATATTATGGATTTATCCGTTTAAAATTAATGAATCCGGATATCCAAAATTAATCCGAATTGAATGGATACAGATCGAAGCACTACCAATTACCAGTATAATAACTAATTATCTGCTAGTAAGAATATAGAGACAAAAAAACTATAAATAAATAAAAGAATAAACAAAACAAAAAACAATAAATAAACAAATAAATAAGGAGAAAGCGAACTATTAAAATAACGATAAAAAAAACTTAAATAATTTAAAAAAATAATTTAGTAAAAAAAATAAATTAAATGTAGTGATAATTAAAAATAAATAAAAAAAAATTTTTTAAAAAAATATTTAATAAAAAAAATAAAATAGCAATAATTAAAAATAAATAAAAAAAATTTTTTTAAAAAAAATAATAAAAAAAAAATAAATATAGCAATAATTAAAAAAATAAATAAAAAATTGATATTTCTAACCATAACTAGTGGTGACAATCACCACCTTTTTGTGTAACCAAATATTTTATTTATAATGACCTATATCGCGAGATTAAAAAACAACTAAAAAAATGCACATACATACTATAACATTATAATTACTAAATTCTTTCTATTAATAAGTAAAAGCATCACTATTACATATGTAAACACTACCAATTTATAAAACATTTATTAACAATTGCAATCGCTCGCTTTGGCTATCGCCTCCGCTTCGCTCCTTTTTCCTAAACCCTCAGTCTAATATAATTAAACCCTAACCCTAATCCTAACCTAAACCTAATTTCCACACACAAAACACCAAATACAACTCAGAAAAACTCGATACTTGTAACGAATATATTCCAGTAACCTATCAAATGACAACTGTTATCTAAAAGAAAGGACTTCTAGAACACAACACTGAAAAAAACGGCCAAAGTCCAATTTGATGTACTGTACAATAGCGCAGTAAATCACTAGCACGACGTTAAGCGACAAATATTTGGCACTAGCAACGAATGTATTCCCATCGCCTTAAAAGAAGAGTTAGTTAGTATTTTTAGATCACAACACTAAAAAAAATCTCCTTAATTTGGCGTACCAATGGAGAATGTATTCCATACTTATTATCTAAAAAGAAAGAGTTAGCTAGTACTTCTAGAATACACAAATAAGAAAAAAATGAATAATAAGCTCCAAAGTCCAATTCGACATGCCACAGCATAGTGCCAAATATTCAACACTAACAATGAAAATATTTTAGTAAGGGTGGTGACAGATATTACGTAATATTTTAGAGGGGGATGGGGTTTCTAAAATTTTCGTTAAATATAGAAATTCATAATAGCCAATCAAATTTCTCTTATGTAGGAAAGGGGGTAAGGGGTATAGTAAAATTAATTACATAATATATGTCACTACCTTAACCTATCTGAATGACACCTGTCACCTGAAAAGAAAGATTTAGTTAGTACTTTTAGAACACAATACAAATAAGAAAAAAAAACGAGTACTTTTAGAACACAACACAAACAAGAAAAAAAATGAATACTTAGCTCCAAAGTCCAATTCGGCATGTCATAGCGTAGTAAATCACCAGCACGATGCTAAAATGACGAACACAACGTCAAATACAACGTGACAAATATTTTGCACCAATGAAACGTATTCCGGTAACCTATCTAAATGCTATTTGTTGTTACCTGAAAAGAATATGTAATTAGTACTGCGAAAACACAGTACTGAAAACTAAAAAAAAGCAAAAAAAAATAAATACATAGCTCAAAGTCCAATTTAACGTACCAACAATGCAGTAAAACACACCGGCACTACGAGCACAACTAAGCGAAAAAATACATGGCACCAACAATGAACGTATTTCAGTAATCTATCCCGAATGACACACGTTATCTGAAAAGAAACTGAAAAGAAGAGCTAGTTAGTACTGCGAAAATACAACTGAAAACAAGAAAAAAAAAAAAGGAAAATAAATACTTAGCACTGACCCCAAGACAATCGGCAGTTGCAGTGACAAACAGAAACACCAGGGACGAATGACGATTCCAGGTATGATAACAAGAAGCTCTGAAAAAAAGTAAAAGTAGATTAGATCAAAAAGTTTATTTATTTAATTTAAAGTTACATATGATCTTACCATATAATGTGGTGATCATCACCATAGGTGATTTTAATTATCATATAATTCAAAAAAATTTTTTTAAAAAAATAATCTAATAAAAAAAAATAAACGTAGCAATAATTAAAAAATAAATAAAAAATTTTTTAAATAGAGTTTATTAAGATAAAAATGAAAAATAAAAATAAATTAAACCAAAAAAAAAAAATTAAATAAAAGATAAAAATAAAAAAAGCGAAAATATTAAAAAAAATTGAAAAAATTGAAATTTAAATAAAAATTGTTTAAAAAAAATCAAAAAAGTCTAAAATTTAAAAAAAAAATAAATAAAAAATCATTAAAATTTAAAAAAAAGATTAAAAAATAAAGTAAAAATAAAAAAAATTATAAAAAAATTAAAAAAATAAAAAAAAATCG
>QKWP01001209.1:98967-122561 GCA_003550325.1 Gigaspora rosea | reverse complement strand
GTAGTAGGTCTACTATCATGGGGTCTTGTATACGGCTACTTATGGCAACGATTTTAAGATCTTAAATGAAATGTAGTTCTTTTCAAATGTCTAGACCGCATGTCATAAATACAAAGTGTGTACCTGGGATCTAATATAAGGTGAAATTTATTTTGTATACAGCAGTACAGTAAAACAAATCGCTCAATGCTGCAATGTGATTGGATATCAACTAACTGACGCACCCTATTCGTGTAACTAAAATGTTTGGGGTGCGTCAATGATCTGCATGAATTCCAAAAATCCGCGGATATGTACCCTCAGTTGTCATCGATTTGATTTTTAAAATTTTGATTTTCGTTTGTTATACAAACTTTATATCTTTAATGATATTTAGACGAACTGAGATATAGATAATGTAAGTAACATCTATTAGCGGGTCATATCCTGTTTATCGCCAGAATAGTAAGGTTTTTAATAGCAAACTTATTATAGAAACTATAATAATTCTTATGTGAACTAACTCGATCCTAATTTATTATTAGATTAGCCGCAAGTTTTGTACAAAATTCTTTACTGTATATTAGCAGAATATTTAAAAGTTTGTAACAGAATTTTTGCGATTACACAATATTGAAACCTTAATGATTTCCGATGCAAACAAATTTAACCTTAACCACTTATTATAATTATTAGGATAGTGAGCAGCTTCTGTGAGAGTAATTCACGAAAGAAATCACAATAATATTATTGAAGTTTGATTTTAATTGTACGTTAAGTGTTAAAAAAGGTTTGTAATAATTTTTTATATTAATTCGCAATGGAAATTATGATAATTTAGCTACAAATACCATTTTGTTGTTACCAGTATAATAAATAAATTTTGTAGTAAAATTTTTTTTCGTATTACAATATTTTTTTTTTATAATAATTCGTAATGGAAATTATGAAAATATCTATACAGCTAACACAACAAACCAACCCTATTCACATACTGTATGGCACTCGAATAACAATTTCTAGAACTTATGATAATTTTAATGCAAACCAACAACTTTTAATTACATACCACAGGCACTAGATAGTAAGTATGTTTTGTAGAATATCTGGAATGTAGTTATGCTTGCGTGGAGTGTATGGTTAGAACAGTATCAGCAAAATTCTATATCTGATTTGGCATGTGTTAATGGGCTATGCTAATGTAACATACTGCATACCGGATTTGATATTCGTAATACTTTTGAGATAGCTGTAATATCAAAGATAAACCGAAATCAGGTGAGGGTGTTCTGTGTCATTTTTGAGTTTACGTCGATTTTGAGTTGACATGCTATTTCTTGAATTTCATTAGTTGTGAAATGACTCGGGACAACAATATAATAAGCTACTGATAACGATAACTATTATATAATTTATTAATAATAATAATAATTTTATCAATAATGGTAAGATATTTGTATTAATCTTTTAATTGATATATAATGATAATTTACTGATTATGCTTTTTTTATTTATTTATTATTATTATTATTATTATATTCGATTTGATCTTTATCGTTCTGTATTTCATATTTTTTTCTTCGATACTTTATTAATTCGCGAGGATATGACTTCATAATTCGTGAAATTCGCTATAACAAATATCTAAAGTACTATATACTACAGGCACTAAATAGTAAGTATGTTCTGTAGAATACCTGGAACGTAGTTATGCTTGTGTGGAGTGTATGGTTAGAACGGTACCAGAAAAATTCTACATCTGATTTGGCATGCGTTAATGGGTTATACCAATGTAACATACTGCATATCGGATTTGATATTCGTGATACTTTTGAGATAGCTGTAATATCAAAGATAAAACGAAATCAGGTGAGGATGTTCTGTGTCATTTTTGAGTTTACATCAATTTTGAGTTGACATGCTATTTCTTAAATTTCATTGGTTGTAAAATGACTCGGGACAACAATATAATAAGCTACTGATAACGATAACTATTATATAATTTAATAATAATAATAATAGAAATTGCGAATTTTATCAATAACGGTAAGATATTTGTATTGATTTTTTCATTGATATATATAAAGATAATTTACTGATCATGATTTTTTTATTTATTTATTATTTTTATTATTATTATTATATTCAATTCGATCTTTATCGTCCTGTATTTTATATTTTTTTCTTCGATACTTTATTAATTCGCGAGGATATGACTTCGTAATTCGTGAAATTCGCTATAACAAATATCTAAAGTACTATATACTACAGGTACTAAAAGTAAGTATGTTCTGTAGAATACCTGGAACGTAGTTATGCTTGCATGGAGTATATAGTTAGAACGGTGCTAGAAAAATTCTACATCTGATTGAACATGTATTAATGGGCTATACCAATGTAACATACTCCATACTGGATTTGATATTCGTAATCCTTTGAAATAGCTGTAATATCAAAGATAAAACGAAATCAGGTGAGGATATTTTGCATCATTTTTTGAGTTTACGTTGATTTTGGATTGACATGCTATTTCTTGATTTTCACCGATTGTGAAATGACTCAGGACAACAATATAATAAACTATGATAACAATAACTATTATATAATTTAATAATAATAATAATTTTATCAATAACGGTAAGATATTTGTATTGATCTTTTAATTGATATATAATAATAATTTACTGATCATGCTTTTTTTATTTATTTATTTTTTTATTATTATTATTATATTCAAATCGATCTTTATTATTCTATATTGCATATTTTTCTTTGATATTTTATTAATTCGCGAAGATATAACTTCGTAATTCATGAAATTCGCTATAACAAATATCTAAATATACTATATACTATAGGCACTAAATAGTAAATATGTTTTGTAGAATACCTGGAACGCAATTATGCTTGGTATGTGTTAACGGGCTATGCTAATGTAACATACCGCATACCAGATTTTGTAATACTTTGAGATAGCTGTAATATCAAAAATGAAACGAAATCAGGTGAGGATGTTCTGATTCATTTTTTGAGTTTACGTCGATTTTGAGTTGACATGTTATTTCTTGAATTTCACCGATCGTGAAATGACTTTTGACATATAATAAACTACTAATAAGAATAACTATTATAAAAATTAATAATAATAATAATAATAATATTGTAATTTTATTCATAACGGTAAGATATTTATATTGATCTTTTCATTGATATATAAAGATAACTTACTAATCATACTTTTATTATTATTATTATTATTGTTATATTCAAATCAATCTTTATCGTCCTATATTTCGTATTTTTTTCTTCAGTACTTTATTAATTCGCAAGGATATGACTTCGTGATTCGTGAAATTCGCTATAACAAATATATAAATGTAATAAAAAATTTTGTTTTTAATGTAACTCAAAATTCAAGCTAATATCGTTGAGGATCTTTGTATTAGCATAACAGAAAAATTGACATACCTAAGCAAAATAAAAATAACTTGGAGATGCAGGTTCGTTATGTTGGTTATTAAAAACCTGAAAAGGTGAATTTATGTTTTTTTTTTTAAAAAAAAAAAAAATTTGTACAAATTATCTTCTTATTAGATTTAGGTTAGACAAAACACCCAACCAGATTCCTGTCATTACCGCAAAACGAATGCAGATGCTTCTACGTGGTAACTACAAAAATTATTAAGATATTTATGAATATTCGAATGCATTCTGAAAACTTAGATGGCATTTTTATTTAGACGAGCATATTCAAAGAGCTTTTTATTTATTTATATTGTTATAGAATAGGTTTTAATTTTGGTAGAAATTAGTTAGAAAATTAGAACTTAATAAGGAAATTTTGTAATAACTGTATTTAGTAATAGTGATATGCGAAATTGATGTGCAATGACACTCAACGACGCTTAGCGACACTTAACGATGCTTAGCGATGCTTAACGACGCTTAGTGACACTTAATGACGCTTAGCGACGCTTAACGACGCTTAACGACGCTTAGCTTAATAGATATATAAACCCACCTTATTTCCCTTAGTTTTAGACAGATCCAGACATTGTATTTTATCTTTACCTTTATATTTATTATCATCCTCCCTTATTATTAATAAACGCTTGGGATTTCTAAGAAACAGACACCTTGGAATAGCCCTCTTGTTAAATTAATAAACTATCTATTATCTCTTGTTGTTTTATACCAAACTGCCTCAGAGAAGTGTGTAGTTTCTTATAGACATAAAAAAAACTATACTTCCCTCTTGCACACCGCTTCATGCCCAAAGTAAGGGATCTCAGGAGCCGTGTGATTGTTACTTTATCGGAATTAAAGAAGGCTTCCGGTACTGTAACATTTGGTGCCTTCTGGCGGAAACCTATTTAAATTATTGGATATTATTAAAGAATTTGGAAATCTTATTATTACTTTTGGCAGAAATTTAATTATTTTTTTTGGCTGTTACTAACCCTCTTGCTGTTGATTGCACTCTTATTATTCTCTTACAACTTACTTGGAATTTTCTTTTTGTTGGATACTAACTATTTACTATATTTTGGAGATTAAAATTTTGTTAACAACTTACTACTAACCTTTTATTTTGGAGGTATTTTATTATTCTTTTATTAGTTTCCTTAAGACTTGGGAACTGCCTTTTCTATATGAATAGAGCGTATGAACTATACTTAGAACAAATTGAAGTACACGAAACAAGTCATCCTTCCTCACTTGCGGTAGACGTTTTGCAAGCCTACCATCCTGATTTATCCTGTACCATCTGTTACCCTGTTGCTAATTTATACCGTCCCTTTCGCCGATTTTGGGGAACGTATCGAGACAATTATTTTGCTACCCAATACTCACAAAAGACAAACGACTCTTACTGTATTTTAGTTGCTGCTACTGATTATAATACTGCTAGAGCTGCTGCTCGAGATATTGTTTTTAGTTGCCGCTATAACAACGACCTATTAGACCCAAAAGAAGTTATTGCTGGTCTACTCCTTGCACATACCCCCTATACTCTTGCACCTACCTTACCTCTTAATTTTGAAGCTACTCTACTTGACCTTCACATTGAGGACCTCTTACCTTCTACACCTGCTTCAACTCGACCAAGGACTGAAAACCTTCTATTCGATTTTCAAAATCAACTAGGAAGAACTGAATTAAATTTTGACGTTTCTCCACCCAGATCTATATTCACCTTAGGACCTGAACAATTAGCTGATACTGGTGTTGGTTCTTCCACTAATACTTATATACCAATCCCTCCAAGCCTTGCACTTCCTTCTTCACCTATCTCAGAAATTCCATATCATTATACTCGAGAAACTACTCCTCCTCCACGAAATCGCCTCTTTCGCTATTTACAACAAACCTTTTCTCCTGCTCGCACAACTGTTCCTCCATCTCCTCTTGTAACTGAATATTACCCAACTGTTAATTTAGATATAAACGTTACCCCACGCCATACACCTCCATTACTTAATACTCCTCCTCTTAACGACCAAAATTTAATTGACCCTCTCGACCATTATATTCAAAACCAAGACGCTACTATTGTTAGAGCTGACTCTCCTCCACAATTCGAGGAAATAAATTTACAACCTCTTGTTGAAGAATTAAACCCTATCTTACCTCCTAACCAACCAGAAAACCTAATGGGTGATCAAGCTTTACAAGTTGCTGCGCAAGCAATAACTGATCTTGCCAATGCCCTTGGACAAGGCTCTGAGAAAACTCTTATTACTGTTGCAGATTTTTACGGTGACGGAACCCAAGACCCTGCTGACTGGCTGAAGGAATTTCGAAGAGCCGCTACTGCCAACCGATGGAGTGCTGAACGGAAACTTCAGCTTGCTCCTGTGTACCTTAAAGGTGTTGCTCTAGACTGGTATACTGCTTTAAACCCGGTACCCAATGTTTTTAATGATAACAACAACCAGAACTGAAGTTTCCAGCATCTTTTTAAGACACGTTTCTATACTACTAAGCAAAAGGCCCTTTGGCAAAAACAACTTTTCGAAATTAAGCAAGGACCCACCAAAACAGTGGATGGATATGTCAACCGATTTCGTACATTGCAAACGAAAGTGGACCCAACCGGTGTTTTTCCCGCTGATTTTGTTAAACAACTTTTTATCCAAGGCTTACGTTCTGAGTATGCAGTTAATGTTCAAGCTGCTATACCTAATACCCTGACCGATGCTATTGAAGTAGCCCTCCGCTGGGAAACTGGAAAATTAATGACTACCCCTACTACCAATACCGACCAAGCTATTCAACAACTTACAGACCAAATTGCTAAACTAAGTATCAATTTAGCTCAGACACAGACCACACCTACCTCTTCTGTTAATTATGCCGACAACCGTGCTTAAACCCCTCGAATGAAAGAGCCTCCTATCTGCTATTATTGTGGATGCACTGGACATTTTATTCGTGATTGTAATAGTAGAAAACAGGACTAATGACAAGGATCCAATTCTCGTCATAATAATAATAACAATAACCGGAACAGAAATAACAACCAAAATAGAGACCGAAATGGTCGCTCTTCTGATCGCTATTCCAATAACAGAGACCGTTCTCACAGTCGCAATAATTCTCGTCCTAGAAGCCAATCTAGAGATAATAATTATAGAAGCCGAAATAATAATAACTATCGCTCTTACCAAAACTCCTCTAATCGATCTCCTTCTGCTTATCATCGAAATGTTAATTATCTTACACAAAATCAGACTCAGACACCCTTTCTTACTGCTAACAAGTAGGAAACATTGCTCAATAACCCATCTATCCGAGGTGCCTTGGCTACTCATTTGTATGAGGAAGCCAAAAATGCCAATCTTGTTCAAACCCCTGCATATACTACACCTGTCAAATGTAATGTCTCTCTTCAGAATAAACCTTACCAAGCTATTATTGATAGTGGTGCTTCAATCAGCATGATTGCTCACAAGGCAGTCAAGTAACTTGTTTTGACTATTGATAAGGCCTCTAACAGCCTTATTGTTCCTGCAGTTGGAACTTCCACTCGGCCTTTAGGGATTATAAAAGACCTGCCAATTAAAATTAATCATATTACTATCCCTCTTATTGTAGAAGTAGTAGACACTACTTCTTACTCTCTTCTCTTAGGCAATGACTGGAATCAAAAAGTGGAAGCAAATTATAATTGGAAAAGTGGCGGTTATACTTTTAAATGGAAAAACAAGAAATATACTATCCCTACTTCTTATAAAAGTAACCAACCTCTACCCAGTCAACCCACTGTTACTGCACCAGATGAATTAGACCTTTATGAACCAGAATACTTGTATCCTCGAGAAGCTTAAACTTTTGATCGAGAAGACTCAGACCAATCTCTCTCACCAGAAGAAAATGAAAGGACTACTTATCATTCTCGCCGGAAAAACAGAAAAGCCCCTAAACAACGTGTCTGTAGAAATTGTGGGTCTCCTGACCACCTCTTTGCAAATTGTCCTACCAACCAATGTAACCGATGCCAGGAATTTGGCCATATCGCTGTTAAATGCCCTAAACAAGCCCCAAGACGTACCATATGCCCTACTTGTCATGACTCCAACCACCTATATAGGGACTGCCCCAATAATGTCTGCAGAGGATGCAGTACGTTAGGACATATTGAAGCCTACTGTCCTCTTGCCACTTGGAAAAGACAAAATTTGGTTTACCAGTGTGGATGTACTCTTGATCAAGTTGATAGTAATCGCCTACCTAACCATAGCACTCGCCGTACCCACCATTGTTGTCAATGTAGAGTTCCTAACAGACCTGAAGTCCTTAGACTTCTTGAAGAGAAACTTGTTTGCCCTGGATGCTATTCTGACTTTCACTGTGCTCTAGACCGAGAAGACCCTAGGAGTATCCATTTCTTCACCCAAGGTGAAGGACGTGGAATGCTTGTTAATTGCAAAGTATGTAATAAAGCAGATACAAGACCTAGAATGTGTCAATTAGACAGTCTTCGGGAAGAATTATGGTTTTGTGAATTAGAACACCTTTACGCATACAAGGCTAGCCAGGATATCCAGTATAATCCTAATTATAACCTCTGGACTCGAATCAAACGTTATACTGAATCAACAAAGAATGCCGGACACCAATATGAAATGAACCAGACCAGAATTTACCGACTTGCGAAGATTCTCTTGGATGAAAATGACCAGACCATTGCCCAGGCCCTAGAACCTCTAACCTCTGACCGCATAACTCAACCCTGGAGCTATAAGGAAATGCAACTTATATTGCAAGCTGAATCAGACTTACTATCAGAAAATGATATTGACCCGCTACAAGCAATTTTAGATGAATCCTTCGACACTAGCCACCCAGACTATGACCAGAAGTATGCCCTCGCTGTACTTCGAAGAAACTTTACAGTTCCTGTTGACCTCTGTCAGGAATGTTTACATGTTAAACACCAAGAGGAATTGAATGCAAATCAAGGGTATTGTGATGATTGCAAACTTCCAGACCCAGAAATTTACTCTCCACCTGCTGAAGAAACAGTTAAGGAAATCGATGATGGTTCACAGTTTTATCAGCTTCAACAACAAGTACAACAACAGGATCAATTGATAAAACAATTACAAGCAAGAATTGAAACCTTGGAAACTACCAATGCTGCTTTATTATGCTTTTTCCAAGAAGAAGCCCAAAATGCCCACCATCGAGCTAATGCCTTGGATACACTTTGTCAAAATTTTTAGAGAATCCTAGGCAGGATCATAAACTACCTGTCGACCCAGACCAGAACCTTATACCCAAATTTGTAAATATTATTACTCTTGAACATGAAGAATATACCCTATCGACCCAGACTTCTTTAAATATTGGACCACTTAATAAAGAACAAGGCCTAGCTTTTCGGAAATTATTAGAAGAATTTGCAGACCTCTTTGCAAATGATATAACTGAGCTAGGACGAACCAACTTGGTTACTCACCGAATCTATACTGAGGATGTACACCCTATTCGTTCCCGGCCTTATTCTGTACCTCCTAATGAACAAGAATTTATACAAGAAGAAATCCAAAGAATGTTAGAACATAAACTCATTCAACCCTCTGATAGCCCTTGGACCTCACCTGTTGTTCTAGTACGAAAGAAAAATGGCAAATTACGATTCTGTGTAGACTACAGAAAAGTAAATGCTGTTACCAAAAAGGATGCTTACCCTCTGCCTCGTATTGATGAAATGCTTAATGCCCTTACAGGATGCTCTTGGTTCTCTACTCTCGATCTTGCGAGTGGATATTGGCAAGTTGCCATGGACCCCCGTGACAAAGAGAAAACTGCCTTTACTACACGATACGGAATTTATGAATTTAATGTAATGCCTTTTGGTCTTTGCAATGCTCCTGCAACTTTTCAAAGGCTGATGGATCGTGTATATAAAGGAATTGCATGGAAATTTGTAGTTGTGTACTTAGACGATACAATTGTTTATTCGAGAACATTTGATGAACATTTAACCCATTTAAAAAGAGTATTTAATAGAATTAAACAAGCAGGACTCAGACTTAATATAGAAAAGTGTACTTTCTGGATGCACCAACTACCATTTCTTGGACACTTAATCTCTGCTAACGGTATCGCCCCTGACCCTCAAAAAGTAGAAGCTGTCCAACGGATTCAACCTCCTAAAAACCTTACAGCCCTTCGATCTTTCCTTGGACTTGCGGGATACTATCGCCAATTTATTCAAAACTTTTCATCAATCGCTCGCCCTTTGAATTCTCTTCTACAAAAGAATGAACCCTATCACTGGCAAGACAAACAACAAAAAGCTTTTGAAGAATTAAAATCTAGACTCATTACTGCTCCTATATTAGCCTACCCCAATTTTAAAGAGACATTTATACTTGCTACCGATGCTTCTTATAATGGCTTTGGTGCCACACTAAGCCAACTAGATAGGAATGGAAAAGAACACCCGATTGCCTATGCTAGTAAAAGTTTGCGAAAAGAAGAAATGAATTATGCAGCAACTGAACTTGAATGTGCTGCAGTTGTATGGGCCATAGAACATTTTCACAAATATTTAGGCGCTACAAAATTCATCTTAGTTACAGACCACTCAGCATTGAAATGGTTACGTACTGCTGAACCCAAAGGAAGAATTGGAAGATGGATCTTGAAGCTCCAACCATACAATTTTGGAATTATTCATAAACCAGGCCGAATTCACTCGAATGTTGATGCCCTCTCTCGGTTACCGACTCAGACCATTGTACCTAATAAATTATATGAATCTTGACCAATATCATAATCTTTACCACTATTTGGACACAGACCAATTTCCAGATGGATTTACTGACCAAGAACAAAAACGACTAATGACCCAGGCTAAATACTTTGAAGTTAGACATCACCTTCTCTATAAAAAGAATAAAAGGAACCCAGACAGGCCACTTAGAGTTATAAAATGGACAGAAGTTGAACCAGTATTATATATGATGCATAAGCACCCCACTGCTGGATATTTGGGAACAGCCGCTATGTATTATAAAATATCTGACCGCTATTATTGGGATCAGATGTATCGAAATATACAAGAATATGTGAAGACTTGTGAAGAATGCCAAAGAAGACAAAAAGGTCGTAGAAAAGAACCTCTACACCCTATACAAATTGGAAGAGCTTTCAAACGTGTTGGAATTGATTTTGTAGGCCCTTTGCCTATAACCAAGCAAAACAACTGATATATTATTGTTGCTACCGAATACCTAACACAATGGCCAGAAGCTCGTGCTGTTCCAGATGCTAGTGCTAGTACACTCGCTCAGTTTATCTTTGAAGAGATAATCTGTAAACATGGAACTCCAAAAATTATCTTATCAGACCAAGGTCGCAATTTTATTATGAAACAATTAGAATTTTCTGTGAGAAATTTCTTATTAAGCATAAATTCTCTTCTCCTTACCACCCTCAGACAAATGGTATGGTAAAAAGATTTAATAGAACATTGTATGAATCACTTGCAAGAGTAAAAGGAGATAATGATTGGAATTTGTATATACCTGCTGTTCTCTTAGCATATAGAACAAAAAGACATGCTACCACAGGATATACCCCCTTTCAACTTATATATGGGAGATATGCTACCTTACTAATCGAAGCACTTTTCCCAGTAGAACCTATAGAAATTGATGATGAAATAGACTTACAAGGAAGTATTCTCCAATGTGCTTATGATTTAATAGAGAAATTACCAAACTACCAGAATCAGGCCAGACAAAATACTGAACGATTATAGCAAAAACAAAAAGTCCATTTTGATGCCAATATTCGAATAGAGACATTTGAAATTGGTGATAAAGTGTGGATATAAAGAAAGGAACTAGAAGCCTCTCGCTCAGCAAAATTTGAAGACAAAAGATTTGGACCTTTCCTTATCCATGAAAAATTGAACAATGGTGCTTATAAATTACGGACTATAGAAGGAAAAATTTTGCAAAAGTACTATAATAGTGATCGTCTTGCTAAATATCACGAGCCACAAACATGAAAACCAGTAGTTGTTATTGATTCGCCTGGAAATTTCTAGAAGAAATTTGATCTACAAGGGGATAAAACACACAATTTAATTCGTAAAACCTCAAATTGTATTTATACAACTACCCCTTTTGAAATTTTCCCAAAAATGACCACCCCTACATTACAACCTCAAACCTTGTTAGCCCTCCAATACCTTTTTCAGACATGGAAACAAGATAATGCCGCCCAAAATTATGCATTGTGGATTATATCGCAATGTGTATGGTTATATGATAATAATGATACCACTTAGACTATTGACCTTACTAATTTAATTACCTCCTTTCTTGA
Organism: Gigaspora rosea; assembly: GCA_003550325.1. Taxonomy (NCBI): domain Eukaryota; kingdom Fungi; phylum Glomeromycota; class Glomeromycetes; order Diversisporales; family Gigasporaceae; genus Gigaspora; species Gigaspora rosea. The sequence goes on along the minus strand of QKWP01001209.1, from coordinate 110,732 downwards.
GCCAGACTCAAATAACTTTCCGAACACTTTAGAAGACACAGAACAATTAGAAATTAATTTACCAGAAGTAAATGACACAGAAGAAATGAACCCAAACTTAGAATTAAAAGACATACAAGAAGAAATATTAACAGTTCCAATTACTAATCAGGAAGAAGTCACTCCTGCTCCATTGCCTGAAAAATTAAGCAGGATTATACAAGATATTATCCACCCTTGTGGACCTCTAACTCAGACCTCTACCCCTTCATATACTGGAATAACGTATCAAGAGAAATTACAGAAAATTCTCAAACGAATTAAAACTCGAACTAGAAACAGACAAGACCAGACTAAGCTGCTCGAAGCTTATTATTATCTTGGTAACCTTATAGACAAGTACCCTGATGCTCATGAAGATATTCAATCAATAATTGAGAAGACTCAAGGAGAAAGAAGAGCCCGAGACACATGGAAGTGTGCTAAACAGATGAAATTGCTTTTCTCCAATCAACCTCTAGAAAATATCTCTCGAACAACCTATATTACTTATACAATGATTACGAGGTTAACTGATGCCGAACTTTCTCAAGTCCTTCCCCAAATTAGAACTCACGGAGTTCGTTCTTAAAGGGGAGAGAAATGTTATAGAATAGGTTTTAATTTTGGTAGAAATTAGTTTGAAAATTAGAACTTAATAAGGAAATTTTGTAATAACTGTATTTAGTAATAGTGATATGCGAAATTGATGTGCAATGACACTCAATGACGCTTAGCGACGCTTAACGACGCTTAGCGACGCTTAGCTCAATAGATATATAAACCCACCTTATTTCCCTTAGTTTTAGACAGATCCAGACATTGTATTTTATCTTTACCTTTATATTTATTATCCTCCTCCCTTATTATTAATAAACGCTTGGGATTTCTAAGGAACAGACACCTTTGAATAGCCCTCTTGTTAAATTAATAAACCGTCTATTATCTCTTGTTGTTTTATACTGAACTGCCTCAGAGAAGTGTGTAGTTTCTTACAGACATAAAAGAAACTATACTTCCCTCTTGCACACTGCTTCACACCCAAAGTAAGGGATCTCAGGAGCCGTGTGATTGTTACTTTATCGGAATTAAAGAAGGCTTCCGGTACTGTAACAATATGTCTTTTGTTTAATTTTTAGATTTGGTTTACTTTATTACTGGTATTATTATTATATATCGATTATTTTATTATCGTATTAGTTATAGTATATGTCGATTATTTTGTTTTTATTTCAAAAGAATCGATAATATAATTTAGTCCACAATAATAATAAGTTTTTAACCCCTTTGAAAATTAATTTGTTACGATATTAATTATATTATATGGCTAGTGGATGCATAACAACCGATAACAGTTTTTACTTGGCAGGTGAAAAATCTAAAAAATCACAGAGTGATCGTTTTTATGACAATTAAAAATACATTTTTGAGTTTAATTTGCTAACCAGGACCACTGTTATAAAACAGGTTTTTAGGATAACGTAGTAATGTAGTACAGAATAGACTTTGTGAATGTATAATTTATTTCATATAGTTAATATTTCATTAGTATATATTTAGTCATATTATTATTATATTAGCATATTTTATTATTGTATTATTATAGTATAAATATAGAAAAAGATTCTATTGGGTAAAAGAATGAGGCACAGTAACTGCGCTACAATACTGCAGCTTGGTAACACTAGGTAACACAAGGTTACACCAACTAGTAACTTAGGTGATATGAGACGCAATACGACTACCTCCAATTATCTCTACATGACTACTTCCAACCACCTCCACACTAATACCCCTACTTACCTTCGCACAAATATCTCTGCCTACCTCTATACAAATATTTCCACTTATCCCCATATAATATCCCTATCTATCACCACACAAATGTCTTGTTTACCCCAAACAAATATCTCTAATTACCTCTGTACAAATACCTCTAACTATCTCTACAATAATGCAGTAATAATCTCTAGTTATCTCTGCACAAATTAACAATAGAATTGTTACACCTCTTAGGATAGAAAAGTTATAAAAAGGAAGCATTTCTCCCTTCCTGCAAAAGTTAGAGTTCAATACCCTCATCTAGAATCTTAGCTTAGGATAATATCCTTATCCCTTCATTATTATCTTGTAAAGTGTAATATTCACCCTCTAGGGTAATTCCTACAGGCAAGGCTTATTACCATCTCATATTATCTAATAAAATTATATATTATCTTTATCACGAATCGTTTGCCTCCTGCTGTGAAGTAAAAAGTGTACTTCACCTCCACCCCGTGTATATTCATAAATACATTACTGCACCGGGTGACCTTGTTACTTTGCTATATTCAATACAAGAAGGCTATAGCATTGTAACATTTTGGTGCCTTCTGGCGGAAATCCTCTTTTAACGGCGGGAAAATTATCTCTTTTAACGGCGGAAACACTTCTTTCTCTTAAAGCAAAACTCTTGTTCCTTTCTTGAAACTTTCTAAAACCTAGGGAAAACTCTGCTCGTTTGAAACTAAAACAGCCCTTTGAAATTTTATCGCCTAAACAAAACTCTGCTTCTTTAAAGGAAACCATTTTGGAATCAAGTGGACCTCCTAGGGAAAAGTGTGAAATCATAGACGAAATCACCAAGCTCTACTGGGACTATACATCTTGAATCCTATTTTTTTTTTTTTTGCAGGATTGGCCTCTGAAAAAGCAATATTGGAATTTTGGTATTATTAAGTATAACTATTTAATATTTAAATTGAATTGTATTTTATTTTGTAAACAAACTTGGAGAGTTTATGCTTTCACCTCTTCCAAGTACAGCCAGCATATTAACAAATTTATTGCATGCTATTGAAATTGAATTGATATTACTAACTATTATTATTACTGATTTATTTGTCGACATTATTGAATTTTTCAAAACATATTTTATTTTATTTCTTCCTTTGCGCGCAAAATATTATTTTATCGTTTACATTTTCGACTAGTCAACTATATTATTTATTACTAACTTATCTCTGGTAGATAAATTCTTGTCTCTTTTCTTTAATTTATTTAGATCTTATGGGAGATCCCCTAACTCAATTATATAACAACGCTAATTAACAGACACCAACAAGCCCATAACAATAACTCATTGGCTATACAAGTCCTACAATACAGTGCACCTGATTTATCTTGTCCATTGTGTTTTCCCCCACGCAACCATACTTTTCCTACACATTTTAGTAATTTCTGGATGTGGTATTCAAGCACCTATAACGCCACCTCTTACAGTGAGCGTACCCAACATAATTTTGCCCGATTTCGTACTGTTGGACGGCACCTTGCTTTTTCTGCTGCCCGTGACATTATTTTTAGTTGCCGGTATTCACACAACGTACCCCTCCACGTGCAACTATTTCTACTTTATTTAGACAATATACTTCCCATATACAAATTCCTCGAATTAACGAGATATATAAAAACCAATACGATATTTATATTGATCAACCAAGTTATACTCCTTCATCTACCTCTTATCCTGTTAATTTAGAAAACACACAATTACTTTCTACACACCCTACTCAATCTACTAGTACAGAAACTGTTATTGATATTGAAACTACTACTCTTGAACACGATAATAGTCCTGTTTCAAATAGTGAAACCTCTCAAATTAATATTAAAATAGCAACTGATACACCTCTTTCTGATACTTCATTCTCATCTTCTTCTACTCCTACCAAACCAAGTGAAACATTATTGAATTTGGTGGTGAAATCCGCGATATATCTACTTCAACTATAGAAATTGAACCAGAAAATACAACTACTTTTTATTCTGTCTCACCAAGTCCTGAACAAGCTATCGATGATGGATCTGCTCCTATCAGTCCTATTACTCCTTTAGCATTACAAAATAATTCCCCTTCACCTGACATATCTTCGCTCTCTGGTACAACTAACCTGTGGTCTTCTGCAACTGTGGACCGTGATACAAAGCAATCAACTTCAAGGCAGTATACTCCATTATATCCACAACTAGAAACGACTAATAATTGGAATACTGATCAAATAAACTATATTCCTGGAGCTTATACTACTCCTACATTTAGCTCTGCATTTATTCAAAACCCCTATACTGCTTCTTTAAGTCCCTTAGTTCTTCCTACCACTTATCATACTTCTGATCCAATTGACGAATTAGTCCCTTCATCCTCACCTGTCTTACGCTTTCACTTAGATAATACCCAATATAGATTTGAACAAACACCACTATATCCACCCACAGACGAAGCTAATTGGATTGACAATAATCAAGATATTGAAACCCCTTATAGTCCTCTATACCCTGATCTTACCAATACTGAGAAATAGCTCCAAGGACAGTAGATAATTACTCAAATACAGAATCTATTATATCTCTTGGTAAATATATTACTAGCATTCTTAATCAGGTAGTTAACAACTCCGACGACCAAGACTCTATATCAGAAACAGACTCATCTGACGACGAAGCCAATATGGATATGAATAATGCAGCTGAAGCTCTTAACCGACTGGCTCAAGCTATTGAACAGAACCAAGGAGGAGAAAAGAATTTAATCAAAATCGAACCTTTTAAAGGTGATGGAACCCAAGACCCTATTGACTGGATTAAGAAATTTGACCGAGCTGCTACAGCTAATAACTGGAGTGCTAATCGACAACTTGCTCTAGCTAAAGCCTACATGAAAGGAATTGCTGCTGAATGGGTTAATGGTGCTGAACTTATGGCCTATAACAATAATGATGATGTGGAACACAGCTTCAAACCCAAATTTAAAACACTATTTAGTGACATGAAACAAAAAGCTTCTTGGCAACAACAGCTTTTTGAAATCAAGCAAGGAGCTGATACAATTGATGCTTATACCACACGATTTAAGGATCTTAGTGAAAAAGTAACAGGCCTACCAAATGACTTTATTCTACAATTGTTTATTAAAGGCCTACAATCTGAGTTCGCAATGCCTGTTCAAGCCTCAGGACCTGCCAATCTGGATACTGCTATTACCACTGCAAAGCAATAGGAAACTGGAAAATTTGTTGCTTCATCTGAACCCGATGTCATGGCTCAATTAACAGACCAAATTGCTAAATTGAATATTAATTTAGCACAGCAACAACAACCACAGCCTGTCTATACTACTGAAACCAAATTTAATTCCTCAAAAACTACAGCTGTCTGCTATTACTGTGGAAAGCCAGGTTACTTTATGGCTGATTGTCGCAAACGACAGTATGACTCAAGAAACAAAAATAGAGGAAAACCTAGAAACAATAACTTCAACAACAATAATCAAAACAGAAGAAATAATTATAACAATAATTATAACAATAACAACAACTACAACTGATCCAATAATAATAATAACTATCGAAATAATCGAAGTAGAAGTCGTTCTAGAGATAGAGGACAAAATAGAAACAGAAACAGCTCTCGAGATCGAAGTAGATCAAGAGATAGAAGCCAAGAACGATGGGGACCTCGCTATACTCGCTCACCCTCGCCTTATTATCGCAATGTAAATATGGTTGCTAAAGCCAAACCTAAATCTAAATCTAGAACCTGGAAAGACTTTTTGGACAACTACTCTATTCGCACTGCCCTTACCAACTATATTACTGAGTTGAACCGTGAAAATACCAAACCACAACCAGATGTACATATTACACCTGTTAAATGTTATGTTGATATAAAGGATAGAACTTACCCAGCTATTATTGATAGTGGAGCATCTGTTAGTATGATTGCTCATGATGCTATTAAGGAATTGGAACTTAAAATTGAAGAACCATCCCAAAGTTTGATTGTTGGTGCTACTGGAATTTCTTCCAGACCCTTAGGAATTATTCGCAACTTACTAGTTAAAATCCAGGGAAGAACTATCCCTATTGACATTGAAGTAGTACCTACTACTTCTTATTCCTTATTACTTGGAAATGATTGGTCTAGAAAGGTAGAAGCCAATTACAATTAGAAAAATTGTCAGTATACTATGTACTGGAAAGGAAAAGAAATTATCCTGGATACCTCCTATGAACAAGACCAACCCCCAAAAAAACATCCTATCTGCACTACTCCTGAAGATTTAGAGATCTATGAAGAAGAATTTTTAATCCCTCATAAAGCTTATGCTTTCTCTGTTGTATCCTCTGAAGGAGAGGAAGAATGGACTATTTATCGACCCCCAACCCGAACTAGGAAACTACCTCGTTGTAAAACTTGTGGTTCAAGAACTCACCAATATAAAAATTGTCCAAATAATGAATATCGCTATTGCCATAGAATGGGTCATATAACTTTAAATTGCCCAAATAGACAGCCTAGGCGTGCAAGTTGCAGAACTTGTAATAAGACAAACCATCTATTTAAGGACTGCCCTTTCAATCAGTGCCATGGTTGTCAACAACTAGGACATATTGAAATTAATTGTCCTATGGCACAACAGAAGTTGGATAACCTAATCTACCGATGTGGTTGTAACAAAAATGATGTTGATGCAAACAGATGGTTTTACCGTGGTAAATATAGAACCCATCATTGCTGCCAATGCAAAAATCCACAACAACCTGAAAGACTACAATTACATGAAAACCGACTTATATGTACTACTTGCTATAAAACTTGTATCGAAGCATTGGACCATGATAATCCTTTTAGCCAAGAATACTATCATCATGGACTAGGACGAGGAACTCTAGTTAGTTGCAAAATCTGTGCACAACAAAAACCCAGAGCTCGAATGCATCGTTTAGAAAGCATTAGGGATGAGTTATAGTTCTGTGAATTAAAACATATGTATGCTTACAAAGTAAGCCAGGACCTACAACATAATCCAAACTATGAAATTTGGACTCGAATTAGACACTATACTGAGTCTACCAGAAATGCTGGACATCAGTATAACTTGAACCAAAGCAGAATTTATTGGATTGTACAAGCCTTGTTAGAGGATGATAATAATGAAAACATGATGGAAATACTAGAAGAACAAGACACTAATAAATACAACCGGGACTGGACCAATGATAAGATTACTATCCTATTACGATCTGAATCAGAACAAATCACTCTTACAGAAGTTGAAGAAGCCACCCTACAACAAATTTTACAGGAATCATTTGATATATCCCAACCAGATTTTAATGCTCGACAAGCAATTGAAAATTTAAGGAAAAACTTTGAAGGAAAAGTTGCATTATGTCATGAATGTTTGATGGCAACACAACTTACTGAGCTTGATTCAAACCAAGGATATTGCAATGACTGCTACCAAGATATTAACAAATTTACTCTACCTAATGATCCTGGGGAAGAATTATCAAACTCTTCTTTACTACTACCTGAAGTACCTGACCAGCCTATGAAGGATATCAAAGGAAAACAACCCCAACCTGATATTGAAATGATCACTAAAGTTAGCCAAAATGATGAAACTCTTTTACAAATTATTGAACGGTTGGAAGCCCGAGTTCAATATCTTGAGGAAACCCATGACCAACTTACTAATTTCTTCAAGGACCAAATTCTTTATCATCAACAACGAGCTGACTATTATTCTCAATTATACTCCACCCGGCAAAATTTTTGAATCATCCTGGGCAGGATGAAAAACTACCTAAAGAATCAGAAGAATTACCAACAGAATCAGAAGCTTTGCAACTGGCTTTGCAAAGAAATGCACAAAAATATCATTTTGTATATACTATAGAAACATTAATTCCTTATGAAGAATATGTATTGGAGAAAACAGATCATGTTAATATTGGACCATTAACAAAAGAACAAGGATTAAAATTTAGAGCTTTACTTGATGAGTTCTCTGATCTCTTTGCAAAAGATATCAATGAACTTGGACGAACAGATCTGGTACAGCATAGAATCTATACTGAGAATGTACCTCCAATCAAACAATGAGCTTATAATGTTCCTCCAAGTGAACAAGAATTTATTAAGAAAGAAATTGAACGAATGTTGGAAAGCAAATCATTCGACCATCCGAAAGCCCAAGCCCCTGGGCATCACCTGTTGTTCTTGTACGCAAAAAGAACGGCAAATTGAGATTCTGTGTTGATTACAGAAAACTCAATAGCATTACCAAAAAGGATGCTTATCCTTTACCTCGAATACAGGAAATGCTAAATACTTTAGCTGGATCCCAATGGTTCTCTACCCTTGACCTTGCAAGTGGATATTGGCAAGTGTTAATGGATAAACAAGATAGGGAAAAGACTGCATTTATCACAAAATATGGTACTTACGAGTTCAATGTAATGCCATTTGGTCTATACAATGCACCTGCTACCTTTCAACGATTTATGGACCGAGTTTATAAGGGAATTGCATGGAAGTTTGTAGTTGTGTATCTTGATGATACCAATGTATTTTCCAAAACATTTGATTAACATTTAAAACATTTGAGAATTGTATTTCAACGTATTAGAGATGCTGGATTAAAACTAAATATAGAAAAATGCAATTTCTGGATGAAGTCCTTACCATTCTTAGGACATATCATCAGTGAAAAAGGAATTGCACCAGACCCCACAAAAATAGAAACTGTTCAAAAGATTCAACCTCCTAAAAACACTACCAAGTTACGATCTTTTCTTGGATTAGTTGGATATTATCGACAATTCATTAAAAACTTTTCTGCTATTGCTCAACCGTTGAATCAACTTCTACATAAAGATGAACCTTATTATTGGGGAAGCAAACAGCAACAAGCATTTGAAAAACTGAAGGAAAAGCTTGTTACTGCACCTGTACTAGCCTACCCAGACTTTAGCAAAAGATTTATTCTTGCTACTGATGCTTCTTATTATGGTTTTGGTGCGACTTTAAGCCAAAAGGATAGAGATGGAAAAGAACATCCTATTGCCTATGCAAGCAAAAGCCTTCAACCTGCTGAACAAAATTATTATGCTACTGAACTTGAATGTGCTGCTATAGTATGGGCTATAGAGCATTATCATAGTTACTTGGGAGCTACAGAATTTACCCTTGTAACAGATCATTTAGCATTAAAATGGCTTAAAACAGTTGAACCAAAAGGACGAATTGGACGATGGATTTTGAAATTACAACCTTACAACTTTGTCGTAGTGCATAAACCTGGAAGGATTCACTCTAATGTGGATGCTTTATCGAGACTCTGACCAAAATCCTATTCTCTAAATGAATTTGGATCAATATTCTAATTTATATAATTATTTGAAATCAGAAACTATACCTACGGACTTTACTGATTATCAACAGAAACAATTACAAACCCAAGCTAAATACTTCGAGATTCTGAATGGACTATTGTATAAACGCAATAGAAAGAACCCAAGCAAGCCATTTCGAGTAATCAAATGGCCTGAAGTAGACTCTGTACTTTATATGATGCATAGTCATCCTACTGCTGGACATTTAGGAATAGATGCTATGTACCATAAAATTGCTGAACGATATTATTGGGATCAAATGTATAGAGATATTAAAGAATATGTTAAAACTTGTGAACAATGCCAAAGACAAGGCAAGTCACGAAGAAAAGAACCTTTGCATCCTATCAAAATAGGACAAGCCTTTGAACGAATTAGAATTGACTTAGTAGGACCCTTACCAATCACGACTCTGAAAAATCGATATATTATTGTAGCCACTGACTACCTTACACGATGGCCTGAAGCACAAGCAGTACCTGATGCCAGTGCTGCAACCCTTGCTCAATTTATATTTACTGAAATAGTATGTCGACATGGAATTCCAAAAATTATTCTCTCGGATCAAGGACCTAATTTTAGAAGTGATATGATTAGAATCTTGTGTGAAAAATTATTGATACATCATAAGTTTTCATCACCATACCATCCACAAACAAATGGAATGGTAGAATGACTAAATAGAACCTTATGTGAATCTCTTGCAAAAGTTGCAACAAGCCAAGACTGGGATGTATACCTACCTCCAGTATTATTTGCATATCGAACCAAGAAACATGCCACTACTGGATATACTCCGTTTCAACTTGTCTACGGACGACAAGCTGTATTACCCATTGAAGCCATACTACCCACTACTGAAACAGAATCAGAAATAGACCTTGAAGATAGTATTTTAACTCGAGCTTATGAATTAATGGACAAGTTAGAAGAAACTCATGAACATGCTCGGAAAAATACAGAGACATCACAACAGAAACAGAAACAAAGACATGATGCTCGGATAAAACCGGTAGAATTCAAAATTGGTGAAAAAGTTTGGGTACAACGGAAAGATATAGAATCTTCTAGATCTGTCAAGTTTGAGGATAAATGAAAAGGACCTTATACTATATGTGCTAAACTTGGAAACGGTGCATATAAATTACGAAATGACAAAGGACAAATTCTCAAACGGTATTATAACAGTGACAGACTTGAAAAATACAACGAACGACAAAACTGAGAACCCCAAGTTGTAATTGAAACAACAATAAACCAAGACTTATAATTTTGATAACACTTTTTGATTTTATTAACTTTATTAAAATTATTATTTATTATTATTATTACTCATTATTTATTATTTATTATTTAAAACTTATTATTATTTTATTATTATTACAATATTAATTATTATATTATCAAAAAAAAATATATATATATATTTTTAAACATTTCAAACATTATAATTACTATTAATATTATTTACAAAATTTCGAAAAATTAAAGAATTTTATTTACAAAGAAAATTAAAAAAGATACAAAAATTATTTGTAAAATAATATGACGATTTTTATTTACTTCTTCCATCCTTCTTCGCCACTCCCTATTCTCTTCTTCCAACTCTCTATTTTCTTCTTCCAACTCTTCAGCTTCTCGGACCCTTCTTCTTTCTACTTCTCTGACTCTTCTTTGCAACTCTTCTTTTTCAGCTTCTAAGTTTGCCACCCAAGCCCTCCACCTATTTCGTTCTAGAATCATCTGCTCATACTGACTTGCTTGCCAAAGGGCTTCAACGTCAGGAGGATTTACTTCTTGCGCTTGCTCTTAATAGTTTATTAAACGGTTTTGGAGCCTCGCCATTCGAGAAGGAATGGAATCAGCTTTATTAGTACAAGTCATCTATAAAATAAAAATAAAATTAGAAACAACTATTTCTAAGCATTATGTATGCTAAAAAAGGGAAAATAAAAAGAAAACAAGTGCGTTGGCCACCACACATGTGAAAGACCGAGTTGAATCAGAAAATATCAACCGGGGCGACTACTACAGTGATAAAACGAATGTAGAGCGCTCACCTAGACATAGAAGACCGGCTTCGCACACAGCAAGTGCTGAGGCTAAGCTCATAGCCCGAAAGTATACACACCTGGGAAAAAGCAAAGCAACATAAAGCAACGGAAAAATTCAGCAAAGTTTTTCACAACAACAAAAGGTTTATCTAAAAGAAAAAGAGATAAATTATTTAGGATATGGAAAGAAAAGAAAAGAACAAAAGAAAAGAATATTAACCAAGGCAGTTGGGAATGATAAAATTTTTGAGAAGGAATGAACGTCCAAGACTCAAAAATAAATAGAATCTGACGATTACAAGGATTATTCCAAAATGGAAAATCAATTAACTGTAAACAAAACAATGAGAATCACAACAATGATGATGTGATTTACAGAATTAGAAATTAGAACTTGTATGAACACCAATCAGAATAATAGAAGTTAATTTTAGATGAATTAGCCTAGAAAGTTCGGAGACCTCACAATTTT
>QKWP01001209.1:63605-97197 GCA_003550325.1 Gigaspora rosea | reverse complement strand
TCTGTACAAATACCTCTAACTATCTCTACAATAATGTAGTAATTATCTCTAGTTATCTCTGCACAAATTAACAATAGAATTGTTACACCTCTTAGGATAGAAAAGTTATAAAAAGGAAGCATTTCTCCCTTCCTGCAAAAGTTAGAGTTCAATACCCTCATCTAGAATCTTAGCTTAGGATAATATCCTTATCCCTTCATTATTATCTTGTAAAGTGTAATATTCCCCCTCTAGGGTAATTCCTACAGGCAAGGCTTATTACCATCTCATATTATCTAATAAAATTATATATTATCTTTATCACGAATCGTTTGCCTCCTGATGTGAAGTAAAAAGTGTACTTCACCTCCACCCCGTGTATATTCATAAATACATCACTGCACCGGGTGACCTTGTTACTTTGCTATATTCAATACAAGAAGGCTATAGCATTGTAACACCACGAAGGACTCAAATTGCAAGGATATTAAATCCAAAATCAGATGTGCCGTTATTCCAGTTACAGTTTTATTTTTATTTCTCTTTATAACAAATAAATCACTTAATTTAATCGAGTCTATTTGGCATATAAGTAGTACTTATGTGATCTATATTTATCATTAGGAGAGTAACAAAAATCAGGTGATTTTTTAGGGGGGGAGGGGGTAAAAAAAGTTAAAATTATATATAAGAACCTGACTATTTATATATTAAGGAAAAGGGAGGGGAGTAGGCCTCTGATAAAAAATAATTAGGGATTAATGACACTGCCCTTAAAAAGAAAAAATAATGTAAATAATATATTCTACATCAAAAAATTTTAATTTTAAAATGTGCTTATATATATAACATTTCTGATTTTAGCATAACTGCATTGCGCAATCGCCCTAATTTTTTTTATAGCAATTAACGGAATCGCTATTATCTAATTTTTTCGGGATCCTTCTATCATTTTAAGAATGTGTTCTCTAAGGGGGCACCGCTGGCGCCCCACAGACACTTGTATATTATATATATATATATATAAAAATAATAATAATACTGTACGAACAAGAAGAAAAAGAAGACATACCTAACTCGGAAAGACGAAAGAATTCCAAGCCGGACAAGCCCTAAAATCTTAGCCCGAAATAATTGAAAGGATCCAACCGACGGTACTAGACTAGAAGAACCTTTAGCGGATTTGAAATTGTCCATAGAAGAAAAACCCCAGACCGAAGTACCAAACAAAAAAAAAAGAGGGGAACATCGATCGACTTATAAATGTGGTGGTCATGGGAGTGCCGTCACAAGGACAAAAAAAAAAGTGCATACTGAATCTCCTGAAGTTCGAATAAGTTCTAAGGATAAATAGATAAATAATTCAAAATTTAATGACGCGAGAAAACTAAACTTAAAAACCTACCAAGTTCCAAATGCAAGGTTATATATTTCTTTTTAGACAAGTTATATTTTTTTTTGTTTTAGAGTTATTATTATTTTTTTTTTTTATAGAACTTTGGTTACGGATAATCCGATGTGCAAAACCCCTACTAGTTTATTTTATTTTATTTTATTTTTTCAGAGTTTTGGTTATGGGTAATCCGAAGTATAAAACCCCTATTAGAGCAGTGTCATTAATTACCTGATTATTTTTTATCAGAGGCCTACCCCCTCCCTCTTTCTTAATATATAAATAGTCAGGTTCTTATATATAATTTTAACTTTTTTTACCCCCCTCCCCTCCTAAAAAATCACCTGATTTTTGTTACTCCCCTTAGTTTTTGGTTACGGGTAATCCGAAGTATAAAACCCCTATTAGTTTTTGGTTACGGGTAATCCGAGGTACAAAACCCCTATTAGTTCTGGTTAGGGGAGTAACAAAAATCAGGTGATTTTTTAGGGGGGGAGAGGGGTAAAAAAAAGTTGAAATTATATATAAGAACCTGACTATTTATATATTGAGGAAGAGAGAGGGAAGGTAGGCCTCTGATAAAAAATAATCAGGTGATTAATGACACTGCCCTTACAGGTAAACCAAGAGAAAACCTATGAATTGAATTAGTTTTTCTTTTTTATTTTATCATTTAGTTTTTTTTTATTTTTTTATTTTTTTTTTTAGATAAAGATTTATTATAGAATGTCTTAATCACTGGTTGATTATGCTCAGAGGACCTCGCATTTTGAAGGAGGGGGAAGTGTAAAATAGTGGATAACTTTGGTTTCGATACAGTCACGTTTGCGGTCACGTGATACTATCGAACCCTTTGTCGAACAGTCACAATGGTTACCCTAGTCAACATATTTTAGTTCTTATAGTATTTAATTATTTGTTTATATGTCTTTATTTGTTTATTTATTTATTTATTTCGCTATCCTGTAAAACTGTTTACTTCGTCGTTATGCATATCGTTGTTATGCATCATTTGTCACGCATATGATCGTTATGCATAAGATCATTATGTTAGGTGTCGAATACTTTATAAACAGTTTCAAGATAGCATAGAATTATAATTATAAAAAGGATGAAAGAATCTATTTGTAAAAGGGGAATCATGATAATGAAGGATGTTGATCCACTGTCATGACTAACAACTATCTAATAAAGAGCCTCTTAGTCTTGATTTTCTTCTAACAAAGACCTATTTTATAAAACATAACCGAACATTTCAGTTACAATATAAAGGTATTTGGCTTTAATAGTTCCTTTTTTAAGGTTAATTTACTTAATTATAGATCATCTTGTTTATTCTGGTAGAAAAAAGCTAAAAGTTAATATTGTCTATATATAAAAATTTTTAAATTTTATTATTCATTTATAATTTTTTTATGTCAAATAATATAGTTTAAATAAACAATACAGTATATGGATTGCAAGTATAGCAAGTGGCTACTTAAATAGGCAACCAAAGTTGCAAGTATAGCTAGTTGTACTCTTATCAATATACAAATGTCAGATGTTCTTTATATAGGGCACTAAGGTTTATTATATCTTGAATAAAAGCTAAGATTCTCAAAGTGGGTACTTTGAATTAAAAAAAAAGAAGCTAATTATTATATATCTAATATTTATCTCTATTAAATTATATTAAATAGTAATCCATATAAGATCGGCAGCATAATTATAATAAAATCTGGGTTAAGTCTTATATAAGCTATTATTAATAAAGTGGAATCTATAGCTACCTTAAAGTAAAGTTATTTTTTTACTAAGTTAATCTTTCTTTAAGCTTTAACTAAAGTTATAAAGCTCATTTTTTTATGATTCTAATGGTAGTGAGATTGGTAAAATTGGCCAGGTAGTTTTTGAGATATCTTAGATATCTTAACTTTTGTCTTGTTATATATATAAAATTTCTTTTGCAATTTTTTATACATGTAAAAGAATAAAAGTTAAAATATCTCAAGAACTACTAGGCCAATTTTACTAATCTTACTATCATAAGAATCACAAAAATGAGCTCTACAACTTTTGTTAGAGCTGCAAGAAAGGTTTACTTAGTAAAAAAATAACTTTACTTTGAGACAGCTACAGATTCCACTCTATTATAAAACTTATATGAGATTTGCCCCAAATTTTACTATAATCATACTGCTGATCTTATGCGGATTACTACTTAATTATTTTTAATATAAGTGTGCTTATATAAAGGTAACCTTTATACAGTTACACTTTTTATAATTACCTGATTAGTATGTGCCCAACTGCGCGATTATAGGGAAGGATGACTGTACTAAAATTTACTTACTCTAATATTAATTCTAATTCTAAGTTTGGCCAATATTAGTAAGTTTAATTTAATTTTTATTTAGTATATAAAATACAAATTAAAACACTCTGTGTAACTTAAAATATGGTAATTCTATTGGCTACAAAAAATTAAATTTCATCAAGAGCTAATACTGCAATCTGATTGATTAATAAGATTTTTTTTTTCACCCAAAATCTTAAAAAAATAAAAGGGTTATATTAAACAGAAAATCAAATTGGTCTGGCCTAAATCACATGAACGTTGTGTCTGTAGTTTGATGGCGATACTGCTATTGACACAGCATTCACATGACTTATCTTTCCGGTACAGCAAAACTTTAATCCATTAGTTATTGTGCTTTAAGAAATTGATCGATGTCATTTATTGCTGTGTCGATAAGTCATGAATGCTGTGTTCAACTTAATATAAATAAGATGTAAATTTTTAAACCGATCAAAAAACTTAATGAGCAGGTTTTTTTGATCTAAGTTTTTTAGCCAATTAGATTGTTCAATATACACTTCGAGAATATAATTTTATTTACTAGATTAAAAACCCTTAATAATGTACCATAAAATTATATAATGCATTGACTATTTTTTCTTGAACCCTTTATTATAAAGTGACATTATTTTATATTAGATTTACTAATAAAATTAGAACCAATATCACAAATCAGTAAAAAAAAACAATTAAATAATTATTCAATCTCTAAAATCTTCTTCAGCTTGACTACTAAAGCCCATTCTTCTTTGCTTAGATCATTTCGAAATGATTCCTTTAGTACATTAATAGATTGTCGTGAAATCTTTAAAACAGAAACAATAAATACAATTTAGTGGATTTTTTTTACGTTTTAAAAACAAAACATACAGTTTGTAATTATAACGTACCCTACTATATAACTCGTCACTTTCGGTGAAATGCCTTCCAAACATCTTCGGCGTTTCATAACCTGGACACTCCAATTTAATTGCGACACCGGCACCGGATTGTGATCTTTTGACAACTTCTACCGCTTTGTGATTCTGTTCCATGCTTGCAACTTTACCAAGGTTTGTAATTTCTCGTACCTAAAATCATTTCATATTATTGTCATATTATTATTCTTTATTTAGGATATATGGAGTATTTAAAAAACACATACCTTGGTCACTGGGTCTATTTTTACAACACATATAGGAGTCCCAGTTCTTAGAACTCCTTCAGCAACATCAACACCTATAATTATAGGGTCTCTTTTATTAAAGATGGCACCAGGAACCATTTTTAGAACACAAGGAAAAACAGCTTGAGGTGCTTGATCTTTTCTCCTCTGCTCTACAATATCCTGTTGAGTAATAAAACATTTATTAATTGGTACAAATATTCAAGTCCTTAAAAAACATATGATCACCGATATAAGCGCAAACCTTATTGTATGCAGTAAATTGATCAAACAAATGATAAATAATATCTGCTTCAAAAATTTTGATTCCCAGTTCTTTTGCCAATTCTTGTGCTTCCTTTTCAACTTTAACATCAAAACATAAAAGAACGGCAAGCCTTAATTATATAATAAAGGATTAAATACGCGTATTAGTGTATTTTGCAATAGTAGCACTAGTGATATGAATTTGATGATACCGGATCTATCTACAAGTGGTATATAACGATAAATACCGATAGCTACCATTAGGTTAGTGATATAAAGTGTGGTAGATACCAATAGATAAAATTAAAATCTTTTATCCGATACTAATAATTATATTGGTACGATTGGTTATTTGGTTATTTAACTAGTACCTACCGGTAACTACCACTTGCCAGTATCTATTAGTCTTTATATCACCAAGTAGAACAGTATTCAATACTTACTCTCTAGCTTTTTCCAACATAGTAGCTGCACGCATTATATCTTTCTTATGTACGGGACCAATGTTTATACCGGATACTGGGATATTGGATACTTTCAAGAATTCCAAAAGCGCCTCTAGAGAACCTAACGTGGATGCTTGTACACATACACCTCTGCCTGATTTGTCAACAGAGTTCAACAAACTCGTCAAGTCAGACATTACTTCATCTTTGAGGTCATCTTCATCATCGTCAGGCCCACAAACCATAAGTCGAGAACCTGCGACTGCCTTCTCAAGATCTTGCGCTGAAATCTTTACTCCAAGAGCAGCTTTCACACTTTTATGGTGAACATATGCAGACTTAACACGAAGTTCTCTCAATGGCTGTGGTGTCAACAAAGCACGGATAGTTGTAACGATGGGTCCATTAAGACCACAAAGCACAATTTTATCACCTTCGTTTAAAACGCCATTAGACAGAACGACATCAATTGTCGTACCGAGACCTTCAATAACTTTAACTTCCAGAACAGTGCACTCCAATTCAGACAAATACATCAATTTATCGCTCATTCTGGTTTGCGTTAAATTTACTAATAGCATGAGCATGTCGGGGATACCTTCTCCAGTAATAGCGGATGTTGGAACAAGTGAAACGTTTTTAGCAAAATTCTTATTCTCATAATAAAGACAAGAGTTCAGTCCCTAGAAATTACATCAATTTTGTTATAGTATTATGAGCTATCAAACGTAAATTGTTTATTATATTTATTTACCTGTTCTGCAAAAGCCAGGATAGTTTTTTCAACTCGATCCCTAAACTCGTTTTTCACAGATTCACTTTGTTTCTTCAAAGAATCCAGGAAACCATTATCAGCTACAGGTTTCCAATCATATATACGATCGATCTTTTAATTATATTTTTTAAAAGATAATGTTTATTAATTTTATGAAATTAAATAAAATCGCAAACATCACCTTAACATTTAAAAAAAAAAAAAATAATAAAAAAAATAAAAAAATAAAATCGCAAACATTTGATATACCTTGTTAAGAGCTACGATGAATGGAGTTTTACGATCTCGTAATAATCTTAAAGATTCTAATGTTTGTGGTTCTAGTCCATGCTGAAAAAAATGGTCACAATATGATAAACGCGACATAACAAATAAAATAATTAGTAATAAGATTAATATAAACATATTGACTTACCATAATATCGACTACAAGTATGGCAATATTACATAAAGAAGATCCCCTCGAACGTAGGTTGGTGAAAGATTCGTGACCAGGAGTATCAATGATCAATAATCCCGGAAGTTTATACTCCTGCTTTCCATCCTGAATAAGATAATAAACGAGTTAATAGTAATAATAAGCTTTCACAATTAAAATAGTTACAATACCTTATTAATCGGTGCAGTTTTAATTTTAATAGTTTCCATGGGAAAATAAGTGGCACCGATTTGTTGTGTAATACCTCCAGCTTCACCTTCTTGAACGTTCGTTTGTCTAATTTTATCTAACAATTTTGTCTTAAATATTCGTATTATTTGAGTATCGTATAATCGACTGTTTCAACAAATGACAGTAAAGCAGATTTACATACGTTATGCGTTACAGTAAAATCACCTAATAAAAAGCGGTGATTTCCATCCACTACAAAACCATAGTAGTCGCCCATGCCAATTTTTTCAACTTTAAATCCCCAATGTTGTTTTTTCTTGTGGAATTTTATAACGACAAAACTTTTGACGATATTTGTAAAAGCACCCTCTTGGCTTGGGAATCGAATTTTTTCTGGAGTAAACATTTTGGCCTGAGACTGCACTTCAGGGTCACAATTTAAAAATTGCGTAACGGTCGGTTGCCATATGAAGCCAGGCCGCACAATAGAACTCGAACTATTCAAACTGTGATTTCCCACTTTATTAAGCAATTCCAAATCGCGAATGGCAGCCTGCTTGGCATTATTGATAGTAGAATAGTCTGTACTTCGAACCGGATAAATTTTGGAAATTTTTTGCATCAAATTTGTGGTACAATCATATGTAAAGTAAACAAGTCTAAGCAACTTCTCTCCATCCTTATTACATTCATGTTGCAAGGAAGGACCTGACATCATCTTAAGTACAAGGATATGCTCATCGTTGCACACAAAAGGCTGAGCAAATGAAGAGTTTATTGGTACTATTTTGTAAAGAATTCCTTTGCCGCTAGTGACGCCACTAACGTTGCGAGGCGTACTATCATCTCCCATCACCTGATCACCTTCTTTAATTGTTTCAACAGTCTTTTTGCGTCCGTCATACATCAAAATGGGAGTACCTTTCCCAAAGCATTTTCCTACAATTAAATGATCATTAAAAACAATGAATATGAAATCCAATAGAAAAAAAACGCAAAAATTGTTCATTCAATGCGTATATATCATCATGACAGTGCAATAATGCCGAAATTAGATTCCTTTAATAATTATAAGGTTCTCCTACGTGCTATGATTAGGATACAACAGAAATAAGAACATGAATTATCATAAATAAAGAAAAACAAGTCAAATTAATAAATTAATATACATATCTGTATCGACATGCCCTAAGATACAACAGATTGGCGATCTCAAGTTGTCTTTAGAACGAGCAGCGAGCGCCTCCTCATGCTTTATCTAAAAAAAAAAAAAAATATATATATATATATATTATAACATATAAAATTATGCATACAAACCATCAATATTTTTAACAATTACCTTTCGACGTTCAGCAGCCTCAGCTTTCCGTTTCATGCTTTGTTTTTGATGCTCCGTAATTTTTTCATCGTCAGTCTCTTCTTCACTATCCTCATCACTATCTTCTGTTTCAGATTCATCTGACTCATCTTCAGATGCATCTTCTAACTCTATATCCTTTGTTGGCTCCTTCTTTTTATCCGTATCAACGACCTTTGTTGGTTCCTTCTTTTTATCCGTAGCGACGACCTTTATTGGTTCCTTCTTTTTATCCGTAGCGACGACCTTTGTTGGCTCCTTCTTTTTATCCGTATCAGCTACCTTTGTTGGCTCCTTCTTTTTACTCGTATCGACAACCTTTGCTGGCTCTTTCTTTTTATCCGTATCGACAACCTTTGTTGGCTCCTTTGCTGACTCCTTCTTTTTATTCTTATCTGAAGTGACCACATACAACATTAAATGCATATTTAACATACGTGCAATCCAATTACGATTATTACAATATTTAAATATTAAAGCATATCACCATTTTTTGATATCTTGTCATCATCTGCTGACGTATCTTCTAGTTCATCTGATGATACGTCCCAACTTTCTTTGATACCGTCATTAATTTCAGTTGATTTATTGCTTTCTACATCCTCGTCATTTTCCCAGCTTTCTCTTATATCTTTATTAGTGTCAATTTCTTTTTCATCTTTTAAATTTTCAGAAATTTCTGGTTTATCGTCCGCTTTTAATGTTGGAACTTCTGTCTCAGTTTTATCCAAAGTTTGTTTTGTTGGGCTCTTCTTCTTATTAGCGTAGACAACTTTTCTTGGGGCTTGTTCACCTTCTTTATCAAGACCTTCTATCTTAAATCCAGATTTTATCATCTGCTCCAACCGCATTCTGTCTTGCTGCTGTTTTAACTTTTGTTTCGCGTTTAAATATTTACCTTCCTTTTTAAGCTGATCTTTCTTGGCCTGATATATATAACGTTGTAGCATTTTGGTAATGAGTCATTCCAAGTTCTATATTTTATACGATTAAAATAATATTTATTTTTTGTACCTTTTCCTTTTCTTTTTTTCTCTGTTTGGCTAATTCTTTCTCTTTTTCTTCTTCTTCTTTACGCCTCCGTTCCTCTGAAAATAAAGTGTTTGTAAGCAATGTTGAACGTAATGATTGTTATCTATATGTTTTAATGATTATTACCGGCAATTCGTCTTTGTTCTTCCTGCTCTAGTCGTAATCTTTCTTCCTCAGCGGCACTAAAATAAATGAAGACTTGTTATACTTACATTTATTATAAAATAATATTATTAACGACTAAAAACCAACCGATCAGCCTCTAGTTTTGCTCGAATAGCCGCAAGCGCAGCATTTGGTTTCTTTTTTGTTGATGGTTTTTTTTCTTCCTCTACTGTTGGTTTCTTTTTTTTTTTCTTTTTTTTCTTTTTTGAATCATCATCCTCATCCTCATCATTTGCAGCATCTAGTGGCTCCTCTGGTGGTACCTCTTCTGGTGGCGGTTTGGACTCCTCTGCAGTTACAGTGACTGGAGCATTTTCTTCTTTAATGCTTTCTGCATTTTTTGTATTTACTTGTACTTTTTTCTTTTCGGCATCAGCCTTTTTTTTTTCTTTTTCTTTCTGCTTTTTTAGCTTTTCTTTTTCCTTTTTACTTAATATTCGAATTTCACCACTCTCTTCTTCAGCAGGCTTGTCAGCTTCAATTTCAGCTGTTGCTTCAGAATTATCTGATCCTTTCTTTTTTTGTTTTTTATTCTTCTTACTTGTATTACCAAACTCTTCGTCAATCCAATCGGCCTCTTCTTGCATAGTGATCTCAAATAGTTAGTTGAAAAAGCAACTATATAGTTGACTAATCGATTTGAAAATTTTAAACCAATTTATCGTTAGTTGATTATCTACATAATTTTATGACGTAGCATTTTTTAGCCAATCGGAATGGTTTGATGTGGTACAAAACGTGATTAGTTGCCAGGGACATGATTTTCTGCAACTCAATTGTTGATGTATTCACCACGATCGTGTTTTGTGTTAATTTTGATCGGTCCAAATCAAATTCTAATCGTCTATCTGCGATAAATCCGATCTCAATCCGTGAATGCATCCTGCTCAAAGTATGGATCGATCCCTTAAATCTATAATTTCTTATATTCAATACACTTAAAAGTTTATAAAGGTATAAAATTTCAGAAATACAGTAAATGCAAAAACAGATAAGGTTGTTAAATAATTCTGTAATTGCAGTAAGAATTCACAAACAAGATTCAATCACAATCATCAGGTCTCATACTTTAATTTTTAATTATAATTCTAAAATTTTAATTGGTTAGATAAATTAAACTTATTCTACTATTTTTAATATGCTTGATCCCAATATGTAAGTTGAAAATAATCTCAGGCTTAAAGTTTATAATAAATTTATATGTTTTTATCATAATTATTATTATTATTTATCACACAGCGTAACATATTCCCTGACTAATAAACCAATTTTGAAGACATAAAAAGAAATAAAATTTAACAGTCATATGTCTTCAAGTTTAGTTACGGTTTGTCATTGATTGATTATTTCTATGCTGCGGCTGCGCTATCGATCCGGGGGCTGACTCTTTGGAATTAATGATGGTAATATAGGTAATATATATTGTGGTTAATCGTTTTTTTTTTTTTTGGGTAGTTGGCGTAATCAAAATTTTTTGACCAATAATTTATTAGCCTTATATTTTAGGTTCATTCCAAATACCTTAAAATTAAGCACTTATCAAAAAGTTATTTTTAATCTAAACATTCGTTAGTATAGTATGAATTTCTTAAACCTCGCTCTATTATTCAAATAACAGTATTTAGGGATGTGCCACGGCAGAATTTTTGAGACTGCGCGGTGTAGTTTTTATAATTGAGGCCAACTGGTATAATTCTGGTCAGTCTGCATAATGTTGGCTTTGATGTTGTTTCATATTGGTGTCCCTTATTAACTGCACAATAGATACAAAATTTCTTGATTTTGCCCATCCCTAAACTTGTCGTGTTTTGGCTTTAGTCATTAGCGCACAATTACTTTTTTTAAAACCAATTATGTCATGTGTAGTGTCTACTATTGGCTAACTTTACATATCGGCGTGTTTGGTTTTTAGGGTCACAAAATTATACTATAGTACCCCAAAATTTATTAGATCACGCACTGATCACGCCCTATTTTAATATCATGTGAGTAAAATCACGCCCTATTTTAATATCATGTGAGTATGAAAATCATTTAAATAACACCTCAAAAATATTTATTTACTATAAAAAATATAAGTAAACGCGTTGGAACCCATCGTTCAAAGCCTCAACCCATCGTCTTTTTGACCAATAGGTATATAGTATAGTAGAATTTACTGTTATATAAGTTTTATTTTATATATTAACTATTTAAAATAGCTAGTTATGTCTAATTCAATTAGTACTTCAAGATTTACTTGTTCTCTTTGTACACGTTCACGATCTTACAAGACTCAACGTGGTCTTAAACGTCATGAAACAATAAAACATAAGGACCATAATATACTGTCTTTGCATATATTGCCACTACCTAACTATGAGCTTGATCATATTAAAAAAGCTATGATATGAGAAATTTAGAAGCATCTAAAAAGCCATCATCGCACCGTTGGAAATCAAGTATTTAGCAGTGAGAATGCCTTTGTAGGAATATTTGGTAAATATCTTACACGATATTCTCTATGTGGTAATTTTTATCAATATTGTTTTAGTGGAGACAATTCATATACAAATATATATCTTTATTAATAATACTATGATTATTCAAGTTAGATCTTTTCTATTTAGTGCTTCTACTGTATATACACTATGTACAAATATGAGTTTGCTTTTAATATTAAAAAGTTTATACAGTAGTCATATTTTTATATAGTAAAATATACTACATACTTTAGTATACTTGTATAGTTTTATAAAATTTGACTATAAAAATTGATCTACATTTGGACCCCAAAATTTTGGGGTTACTCAAATATGATGAACCAAACACGCCGATATGCTTATACGACAATGCATGATATGGATTGGATAAATTAACAACTCTCATTACCTAGTTTTATACATATACAGTATATCTGATATAGTATCCTGTATAATTATGCTCAACATTATAATTTTTATAAATTTGAAATTGCTTAACAGATCTGATTAAGAAACCATGCAAGTTATATTATTTTATATATAAATAATATATATATATGTATATATATACTATATATAAGTATATACAGTATTCTTTGAACTATTATTATAAGCTTTTTAGAAATTCATGTTTTGTAGAGTAACTGGTTGCAGGCTAATCTAAAGAAAAAAAATTTGGCAACTTGTTATTGGTCTGTTATGCTACATTCTTGATAGTTATAAAAAAAATAATATAGTTTCGAACGTTCTCAAACTTCGTTGATCACCTAGTTGAACTCGTAATTTATATTTAAAAATTACGAGAGAAACGAAGCGCGATAAACTTTACAAGGTCATCGGCGCGCGCCCTTACTTATGAATGCGTACCTTCTGGGTACCTTAGCTTCTTTTGGAGTTGGTTATATTGCTTGTCACTACAACCTGGTGACCAAACTGTACGAAGCTTTTAACGACATTCCGTCAACTACTCATAAGGTATTTAATTTTTAAACGATCTATTCTTGTAACGTAATCTGTTAGATTAATTTTAAAGCCCTCTTAGTTAATTTTTTTTTTTTTCATATTGATTTTTGTTAATTTGTGTGTAGCGCCACCTTCTTTACGTGTTTGTGGGACTCAGTATACTTTTTCTTTTTATTTTTATTCCTCTTTATCGAATTGCAGAATACGAATCTAGAAGGGTGAGTATTCGTATCTTTACATTCAATTAAGATCAACATAATAGTAATTATTCATAAAATTTATATGTATAGAACAACGGTTACCCTTACAGGACTTCCGCTAGGGAACATCTTCAACGAAGAGGAAGTTTTACCATAGAATCATGAATACACCTGGAACTGTATCCAAGATATTTTTTCCGGCACATGTATGTTCATCCCGAACAAAATCTGGATTTTTAGTAGGCTGGAGTGTTTGTAGCTTTACAGCCTGTGTTGCTTCAGTGATTTCTAATGTAAAAGTATGTCATCCATATTCTTATAATTACTCTCATGTCCTATCAATTTTTCTGATGAATTTTATACTAAAGCTTAGAGATTTGGAAGCCGTTTTATCTGCATTATCAACGGATAATAACTCATCTTTTGTATATATGGGTAAAGTTTGTGGTGCGCCGCCAATTGTCTTGGGCGTGATAACTACTTATGCTAGTAATGATGATATTCATGATAATATTAACAAAGAAGGTATAAAGAATCATAATTACTATGATACACATTTATAGCCTTCATCAATGTGGCATAGAAATTTAATTATCTAAAGGCAGGCTGTTTATAATTTATAAACTTATTTATTGATGTCCACAAAGGCATTGCCGATAAAAAGTTGACGGCAAACTTTTGGATGACGATCCATTTACAGGATAATAATATGCCTTCGCTCAGGTTAGAGATCTTTTGATACATTCTTATTCCTCTATAATTACATTAAATTTTAAATCAATTTATTAATAAATTACTTTTAAATAAGCATGTCATATATTTAATCCATATTTGAGTAAAACAAACTGAGTGATTATAGAGGAGGAAAATTAAATTATTCATGTTTAATATTTTATGAAATCAATTAATAAATATTCTTTATATTAGGTCTATATATAGCTGTGGTTATCGATATTCAAATATTAGTTCTGAAATAATTTTTTACAAACAGCCAAATCCTACAAAGCTTCAGTATCTTTCGTTAGATCCATTGGTATTAGACATTCAACAGGATAGTAGAAATAAAGCTGAACAGGATTCGATAACCATAAACAATATGAGAAAAATCGTCAATACTCGTGTGAGATCTTCAGGAGAACAACGAATACAAATTAATTATATGGACCTAATTTTAAATCAGGTGTGAAATCACAAATTTAATACTTCTATAATATTTGTTTTGCTCACACATAAATTTTGCGAATTCAACATCCAGATTAATTCATCATTTGAAACTGAGAAAGCTATTATAGCTCGTTGTCAAGCATTTACCACAAGGCGTAACCGCCGAAGTAAAAGTGTTTCCGAAGCAGTAAAGGAATCGGCAGTTGGGATAGGGTTATTCTTAAAAAAGAGCTTTTTTTATCCAATCAACTATTTGACCCCTATGATTAAGTCCACCCTTTCACAACCAATGATCATATTACTCATGTTTGTGAGAATGTTTGCCGAAGTGATTTTACGGATCTTGAATTTAAGGTTTCCACCTTGGCTTTTTAATGGAACCGCATTAAAGGATTTATCTGCAACATGTAAGCTTTTCTTCTGTAAAATCGCTGTAATCAATATTTAATTAATCGAATCCATTTATTGATTAAAACTGTAGCACAGCAAATTGATCTACGCCTTCAGCAAGCTAGTTATTGGCCTTGGCAATATATGCTACTCCGAATAAGAGATTGGACGAATACTGCGACGACGCGTGCGCAGTATATTAGGTAAGATTATTACTCTACTTGTTTAACATAAACAACTTCCAGATTCGATCTAATAGAGTTCATGAACTACTATTCAAGCTTTTACAACAGCATGTGGCTTGTAGCAAACGATATTATAATAGGAGTTACTATAGGATCATTTCTTATTAATAATAGTGAGTACGTGGCAAATATCTTATTGAAGGATCTTGATGTAAGGATGTCAAAGCATGTAATTTCACTCATGATTATTTATAAATATTCTAAGGGCTATATCTCTTGTTAATAATTATAGCATTATACTATTGAAAATTTAGTGTCAATGATTGAATGGTTGATGGGTTGGCCTGCGGGCCTGAAATTGAACAGTGAGCTGGATAAATTCTTGGGTGAACTCTTTCTTTGGTCAATTGATTTATGGAAAGGTAATTTAAAAATCATTTTTTACTTAGAAAGTTTTATTTCTACTACAAACTTTCTTTTTTTTTTTTTTGCTTATAGATTGCGTGACGACTATTGGCCCATTTATACCCGAGATTCTTAGGATAATTGGACTATCTGGAACTTTAGGAGGGTCAATGGTCTTATCACTCCTATCCGACTTTCTGTCTTTTATGACATTACACATTTATATTTTTTATATGGTTGCTGCGAAGATTTTTAATTGGCAACTTACTATACTCTATTCTTTATTTAATTTATTTCAAGGCAAGGATTTAATATAATATATTTTTTTTTAATAAATTTAATAAATTTATTTTTTATATTAACTGATTCTTATTCAATTTAGGAAAAAAGTGGAACACCTTGCGTAACAGAATTGATTCCTGCGATTATGACCTGGATCAATTACTTTTGGGAACAATCTTGTTTACTTTATTAACATTTTTATTCCCAACTGTCGCAGTGTATTATGCCACTTTTGCAACAGTGAGTTTTAGTATTATACTATTCAGTTTGTGAATGGTATTAGTTCACATTGATATTGATTGTTTACCCAACTTCAGAGTCGTGTAGCTGTTATTTTTTTAAAAGCTTTTATGGAAACGCTACTAGCGTTTTTAAATCATTTTCCATTATTTGCGATTATGCTGAGATTTAAAGATCCGGAACGACTACCAGGTAATTCAATTTAAGTTACTCAATTAATTTAATTAACTTTGAATTCAAAGCTTAATCGTCCTATATATTTAGGTGGATTAAGGTTTGAAATATGTGATCCAGATTATTTTTCGTCTTATGGAATCGCCAGAGTTGTTCGAGGAATTAAATCTATTTGGCCACGGGCAAATCGATCTATCATACTTCCTTTAAAGAATGCATCGAATATTAATGTTGATGGTCTAAGTTCTAAATCTAGTGATTCTACAGTTGATGAATCGGATCATATTATTAGATTAAGAAAAAGCCGAATGACAACTGTCGTCAATGAGAAAAATATATCGTCATCCTTTGCGTATAGCACATCTCATATAGCCCAAACTAAACTGGTATCAATAAACCCTTCAACAATACCACAATCAATAAATTCTTCAACAACACCACAATCAAGCTATCTATTCATGCAGGTAATTCGTATTTATCTATTAAATTAATGAAAATGGTTATTAACTATCCTCTTTCTTGAAAGAATTTACCTATACCATTGTCGGCAATATTCTTTCAATACCTCCTATTATGGAAGATGCTGAGCTCTCACTATTTCTCATTGTATGAATATTATCCATTATTACATGTTTCTTTACTTTATTATAAATGACTGTATATAAATAATTATTATTTATTTCAGCTACGTATTGCGTTGCCTTGTTAGCGGAGAAGCTATTAAACACATATCTAGGCTTCAATATCCTATGTTACCTGAAACTAGGTAAGTCTAAAATGTTAACGATTCCATGTATTGCTTAATTATTTTCAAATCTTTAATGAGCGCTTTCTCTTAAAACAGATCTAATTTAATGGATTTTTGGTTATTCCTCAAAATTAGTTTTACTGTACAAGATGAATAAAAATTAAAAAAAAAATAAAATATAAAATAAAATCAATAGATAAAAAAAATAAAGAATAAAATCAATAATTTACTTAATTGGCATACGTAATGTTAATTATGGTTTTTTGATTACTCTTCAATACGAATTAGTATCGAATACATGATAACTTCGATTTTTGATTAAATTATTCGATTAATGATTTAGGCTTTATAATGATCCCGTCCAACGTTAACTTGTAAAAGTCAATATCGTATTAATTTATTGTGCAGTGGGCAATTCAAAGAAAATTAGTTGATATATGAAATAATGAAATTATATAATAGTGTATTAATTTAATAATAAAATATACTGTAAATTTAAATATACAATATCAGATATACTATGTCTATTATTAATTTTATTAAAAAAAATTTAACTAATCAAATTTAATTTTAAATTTTTAACTAGTCATAACTTTAGTTAACAATACTCCTCCAATCGCAATGTAAATGTTCTGTTCCATTATCAAAAATTTGTTTGGGAACGTTGAAATTTTATTTTACATATTACATATATATAAATTGCAAAATTTCTAAAAATACCCATAGGGTATTAGTACCCGGTATAAGAAAAAATATAGCCCTATATCAGTATATAGTTAATAGGGTTAGGGTTAGAATTAAAGGTTTATTTATGTGTAAAATTAGGCGTTTACTTAAGAGCATTATATTAGTTTTTTTAATAAAATTTTGCGATATGAAACGATTTTTGATTTTTTTTCTTATATCCGGGTACCATGCCCACCGGTACAAATAGAAATCCTCTACTGTATAAATTAAACCGCGAAATAACGCGCAGGTAAAATTACAAATTTCGGTCTCAATTAATCTTTAATTCGGGCCGAACCTCGAAATAATGCCCATAGTCGTTATTTCGTAAATATTTATTAATAGAATAAACTAAAAAAATACTGTAATGCACAATTATAATTTTTACTATATAATTTGAAATAACTCAATAATAAATATATACAAAAAAAGCTTAATTAAAATATTTTTTTATTTAAAATTTAAATAAATTTTTAGTCTTTCAAATTTATATAATTAATCCTATGCAATGTCGGCAAATTGAACTGGATCATTTTAAAAAATCACTATAACTTCTCGAACGTAATCTTCAAAAAAAAAAAAAATGGAAACGGGACGATAGAAAAATTAGCCAATAGTTAATCATAATCGACGTAACAATTAAAAAAAAATCGAACACAAAACGTTCAACTCCATAGTTTATCGTTAATCTCGATATTTGATATAAATCTGTATATTTAATTAAAAAAAAAATAAGTAAATTTATCGTTATTTGTAAGTTATAATTCGAATTTAATTCGAATTGCTTGGTAACCATGAAACAACCACTTTTTGATACCTTCTCATATTTCCTTAGGTTTTGTCAAGTTTCGTATTTCACCATTTTGGAATAAGTTCTATCGATGTTTACTAGTAAAAAAAAAAAAAAATTTTTTTTTGTGAGATAAACTCAATATGAAATTCAAATAAATCTGGCAAGCCAGATGTTTACACCTTACTCCGCAAGATATATTTCACATTCGAGGTTATTCGACTCTAGAAACCATATCGCACAAAACTATCTATCCCCGGATGTAAAAGTACCTTGTTTTATAAGGGAAACATAGGCACACCCAACTTTCTCCAGTCTACTCCTTTAAGAAACAATCTCCGCAAGATATAATCCACACCCGACGTTATTCAAAAGAATGGCGTAGCCGTACCCAGGGCTCCTGTTCCCTGAATGTGGAAGTATCTTGCGGTATTATAAGGAGAGCAAAAGGCATCCCAGAGTTCCTTGGTTTATGTTAGAATCGGTAGCCTTTTGCATCCCGAAACCTTCTCCGGAATCGGTAATCCTTATAATCACCAAAGGCACCATGTAGCTAAGGAAATAGCGAAGTCGGTTGGGAGTCCAGAAAATACCATAAATAACTTACTTTTTTCTCTTATACTGTGTATAGTTAAAAAGTGTATAAAGTATACGAAATGTAAAAGTGCGAGGTAATTATCATTTATATGTATTGTATGTTTTGATTTTTTAGAACAATGTTGGTCTACACGTGAAATCACCAATCAAATTAATTTAAATGAAACTCGTGTTTTTAGGTTACTTTTTTGACAATAACGTAAAAATCTCCGACGCGGATTTCATCTATAAAATTATTAACTCATATGGATCGATAAATATATAGGGAAAAGCGTTGTACCTACGTTCGTACGTACAATACGTTATAACTATAAAGATATAATCAGGAATAATTAACTTCCATACAGTTAGAGGTGTTACCAGGATAGGGTCGGGTCAGTAAATTTGACGTCACGGGTCAGGATCGAACTGACCCGGGTCATAACCCGGGTCAAAAAAGTGGTTTGAAAATTTTTAGTCAAATCGAAATTTTCAAAAAATCACATGAAAATAATATTATTGGACGAGTTCAACACTAAAAAAATTTTCATACTAATTTCTTTGAACTTAATTATCTGGCATATAAGTAGTTTTTTCTGTTGATAACAACATTTAAACGAGGGCATGAAAATTTTAAGTGAAAATTCTCTTCGAATGCTCAATATTTATAGTTTAAATAGAAATTCTTGCTTAAATCAGCTTTATTGGTCAAAATAAATTGAAATTGTTTACAGAAGACTCGAAATTTATTGAAATTTTTGCATAATCAATCGAAATTTATCGAAATTTTGTATAAATCAATCGAAATTTATCGAAATTTTGTATAAATCAATCGAAATTTATCGAAATTTTGTATAAATCAATCGAAATTTATCGAAATTTTTGCATAAATCAATCGAAATTTTTGCTTTAAATCCAAAAAATTTTTACGTGTCTCTGTCGTATTTTCGACCCGGGTAATAGCTCTACTTGAATTTCAATCTTGCAACACAAGTTGATTTCGATATATCAGATACAATCGAAATGCATCATATGTATAATAAAAAACTACCCAAATTATGCACAATTTTGCAAATATAACGCCAAATAGCTTTTCCAATTCGTAAATTAACAGTGGAAAGGGAAAGGTATTTATTTGCAAAAGAAGTATATCCAATGTTTGTACAGTAATCAAAAGCCCTATATACAGTATACAGTATACAGTATACACCCCGTATACAGGACCCTGAACAACTACGTAACAGAGTTTATAACAAAATTTTTTTTATCCAATCAAATTGAAGAAAACTGATAATGGCTCAAAATATAACCTTGTTACAATTATTCGGGATCCTCCGTTATACTGTATACTGTATATAACTTAGGTATAAAATATGGGCATTTTATGGTCTTTTGTATATATATATAGAGATTTTTTGCTCTGAATATCAAGTTTGATCAGATTATTTAATATATATGCCTCGCAAAGTCGTTTTTAAAGTAAGGATCCCATGTGTTAATGGCGCAAATTTAAGTAATTTTTGAAAAAGTAAAGCAACATAACAGGTATCCGTTTATTAAATTAGCCAATCGGGAATTTTCAATGTTTTTGATCACTTGTTAAACTTGTTAACCAATAAAATCAGACTTGACTTATATAAATATACGTAACTAATAAATGATCAGAGGTAACCCAAAAACCCTTTCGCCGAGATAATTCAGGTTTATAATATAATCTTTGAAAGTCTGACAAATTCTTAACAAAAATGGGCGGTTGGAACATTATAATGATAGGATTTGGTGCTTCAATTTTTATCGCGCTTTCTTATATTTCTATTCCAAAAGGACCAAATCAGACGTAAGTAGTAATTCAAGACTTCTAGCTCAATAAAATACTTTTCGGATTTTAATTATTTTTATGGCAAAAGAGTTATAGAAATAGTGTTTTATTTTATTGTTTCATAAATATTTACACAAACTTAACTTCTTTAAAAATTAGAACGATACGGACTTCGCTTATTTTAACAATCGTTTGTTGTTATTTGATGTAAGTTATTTATATTTTATTCTCTCATTAAAAAAATTAATGATATTAAAAAATTAAAATTAATTTTTATTTGCAAAAAAAAAAAAAGGTGGGCAATTGCCTATTTAGCTCAACTTCATCCTTTAATAACCCCTAAATCAGTTGGAGGAATTCATGAAGAACTTAAGTTTTAGGGTTGCGACCCAACCCTTTTTTTTTTTTTTTAAATTACATTACTACTTAATTTGGGTTTGGAAATCAGCATTTCTATTTAATCTGTGTTCATGACCAAGACTCAAATATATATCCCATTTCGGTAAATAGTGAATATTCGTACATTTAATAATGCAATATTAAACCTTTAAATTATTCAAAAAATTTAAGACCTTTAATTAAGTATATCCAGGTTCAAATATTTGATAAACTCTTTAAAGATCGAATTTAGATTGGATTGAATTAATTAATTATCAGATAATACTAGGCAACAAAGGGTATAGTTTAATAGCAAGTGAAGTGGTATATCTAATTCTCATCTGGTTAGATGAAACATTCTCATTATCTCATCCTGGGTTTTCTATATTTAAGCTTAAATAGAGCAATAAAATTATGCAATTGGGCATTGCATTATTGAAGAAACATAATTCTATAATATATATTATGATAATATCGACATGCTATCATAACCGGATTAACCAAGTTTACCGAGTTAACCGGGTCAATCGAGTTACATAAACTTTGAGACGCTTTGAAAAATTGGGGATAACCGAATCGATAAGTTACCGAGTCAGAATCAATAAGTTACCTACGTCGTCGGCATCAAAAACTTAACGATTCGGTCACCACCGATTTTTAAAAGTGCCTCGGAATTTATGAAAACAGCTGTAAAGTTAACTGGTTATTACCCTGTTATCCGACAAACATTTATAATGAAATTATTAGCCGTAATATAAATTATATTGTCAGAAGTATTTAACATTACGGTAAATTGGAGGTATTTTGCGAAACCTAGTAAATACTATTCGCTATTTGGGAAATCCAAAACTAGTAAGTTTGAGTGAAAATCCGCTGGATTATCCGTTGAAATCTGCTATATAGTAAATTTATTTTAGAAGGTTAAAGTTATCGCTTTAATGTTATGAATTAAATGCCTCTTGATACTTTTAGTTGTGTGGTCTCAAGAAAAATAACAATCGTCGCAATTGACATTTTATAATTTAGGCAAAGAAATTATAGAAATTATATAAATAATTAATTACATTTCTACTATTATAGCCTTGTCAAACTATTATAATTTATCAAAAAACTATTAAGAATTTAGTTTAATATTGAGGAAACATTTTGCCATGTTTCTGAGAAGTAACATCAGCACTTAGGCAGGTGCGTTTATTATTTAGGACTTTGTATCACTGAAAAGTCGCTCATTTTATATTGACAGTATATAGTTAAAAATTAATTTTTGGAAAAAGTGATTTGCGAACATAAAAAATTTTAATCAAATCAAAATTGTTAGTGATCTTGGCCGGTCAAAATAATTATATAATTAAGACTATGTCTTTTTTTTTTAATTATCAGCTAGAATCATTATATTTCTAATTGAAATGTTAATAAAGTTATACTATGAAATTATATAGATTTATTTAAAATTACAGATTTTATTACTTGTAAATTAACACAACAAAATTATCCTCTTACGCAGAAATCCGTGCCAAATTATTATCTATATAGGTGATTTAAAATTCATGTGGACCTTTACCACATATAATTTGCACGTATTTCCGCAATTTTAAATCACATTTGCAATATAAGCATTTATTGAATACACAATTAAAATTGCTTTAGTCTATATATATATATATGCTAATTCATAAATGAAGTACGGATAACGAATAATTCATAGTCACATTATATTTGGTGAAAGTTTTAATAATAGTAAATTGCATCGGTATTTTCCATTTCGGCAGACTTTTGAAAATAGATATCACCTTGCAGGAGTACCACCAGCACTACTAGTTGTATCACCCCCATTACTTCTTCTTTGTACAATTTTTCTTTTAATAAAAGCCTTTACACGCTCATGACCCGCTTCGGTGATTCCGATCATTTTTTTCGAATCACTTGACCAAACTACTACTCCTAAAGTGTTTGCGTGCTTTAAAACAACTTCATAGTCGGCGAATGTACGAAACTCTTTGTACAAGTAACCTAACATTAGAAAACACTATTAGTAGGTAAAAGGATTATAAATAAAGTAAATATTCTCTAACATACTATTAGTAATGACCAATCGATTAAGTTCCATCTCCCATAATTGAATTTGGTCAACCACAGTTGACGGTAACAATGCTGGTCGTTTTTTCATTTGTGGATGAGCATGTGATGTTAAATACGATATAATCTTTTTAACGATACAAGAATATTGTCATAATTAATTAGGGTTCATTTGTAGAATTGTGGTTACGTATTCCTTGAAAATTAAACGTACTTGACTTGCAGTAATACCATGTTTCAATGCTTTTCTCACACTCTCTCGAGTTAATTCCGCTGTCACCATATTAGAAAATTGAAACTGAAGATTACAAAATAAATTCAATACCGAAATTTGTAATTGTGAACCTGTCATTAATGCAGGAAAAAATAGTTTGCATGTGTAATAAATTATTATGTGAAAATACAACAAATTCAATTAATTACTTGTATAGGCATATAATTTGTAATTGGTTTCGACAATAATAAATCCTTGTTCTGTGGCGCTATCATCATCATCTGTAGGATTATTAGACGCGACATTTGATACAATGGCCGAATTTCCTGACGTTAATGTAGTAGCAAGACGTGTCGGATAATATCTTTTTGAGCTTTTCTATTCATTTTTTTTTTTTTGTAAAAAATGTAAATCCATTATGAATTTTTCAAAATATAAGTTTTGTTTACTCTATTCACACTAAAGTGAAAATCATCATAATATTTGCATGACTTAATTATCAAAGTAAAATTATTTACTTTTGGTCTATAGATAAGTCCATAGTTTGTTAAGTCATCAAGTAGTTGTCGTTGCGTATCTGTTAATCCCTCAACTGAATAATCCTATTTATTGTAAAAACAGGATAAAAGGCTGGATAAATTAAAATTTGGATTTAAACTTTTTGTATCTAAAGTAATATTAAAATTTCAAGGCAAATGTTTATTACCTGCCCTAATTCCAGACTTCCTAGCATGAAAAAAAAATTCAATACTTCAACAACATTCATATGTAACATCTAACCATTGAGCTTGGCAAAATTAGCTATCTTTCGTATTAGGCTTAATGAAATGTTGTGAGCATCAAAAAATTGAAATTACCTCACTAGCTAAATCTAAATATTGAATTAAAAAAGCCCATACTTGAGTATTAACATCTTGTAATAAAAATTGAAACCCTTTATTTGTTATTTCTAGGCCTTTCCTAAGCAGGTTCAATCAGTACAATTATGAATTATGAACAAAAAAAAAAACTTCTCATAAACAAATGAATGCAATGATGATTACCCCTCCTTTTCTCTCATTAAGTTAGCTTTAGTAACGACTTTTAATACAGAAGCCCCTGGTGAATTCATCCGATCAGTCCCGACCATGAAATGTAGAATCTCTTCCCATTTTGTCTTCGCATGTTCATCTAATAATTTAATATCTGGTAGCTTATGTGAATTGCTTTGGCTATGTCTATGTGGTTTATTATACAGTTTTCCAAAACTTTGGTGTGTACCACTTAATAAAAATCATATACCGTCAGCTGTAATCCAAATTTTAATAAGTTTTAAAAATTTTTATGAATAAACATAATTACCCTCCAGTTAAACATTCTTGGAATTTTTGTTTAAATGAGGAATTTAAAGCTATTGTTTTGTTTTCTTGTTCAATCATAATATGTAGCTTCTGTAATTTGTCTAAAGCTTCCTCAAATTTCCTATCATTTTTAATAGCCAAAGACTTTATTAAGTCCAACGGATATCTTAGCGGGTAAAACGTAAATAAATTAGTATACATACGATAATGATTCTTTATCATTCTTAATCCATTGTTTTAAATCAGCTTTACTCATAATTTGAGTGGAAAATAGCAAAGACATTACCAACTGTCTCGCTAATGATGGAAGGAGTCTATTACAACAAGTACAATCTTTTGTTAGACAAAATTATATTATTAGACATTATTAAAAAGAAAAAAAATACAAAATCGAATATTCGTATTATTCCAAAAAAATATATATCTAACACGCGTTTATTAAATGAATCCCAAAACAGCATAATGCACTCACATTTTTTTTAACTACATGTGTCTAAAGTGAATATGAAATAATCTAAATTTATGCTCACATCATTTGAGCTAATAGTAGTCTTCAGGTGCAACTAGCTCGGACTATGTTATATTAACAAATGGTAAAATCATTTGAACATTAAATATTTAATTTTTTTTTTTGTCTCCTAAAGCTTGATCTAAAAAACCGCTATATAACGCTATGTTAAGCTATTAATCGCCTTTACTAGGATCGTACCCAAAAGCTGCTAAAAACAAACCTGAATATGGCCAAGCATGTTGCTGGCTCTTCATATAACTTGTCGAGGGTAGATTTTTGTAAAGCTTCAAGATACTCGTATATATTTGTTTTAAAGTGTGCCACGATCACGGTTGGCATCGCAAAGGCTTTGTACTTATCGTTAGTGTATATACTCCATTTTTGCAATTATTTATAAATGCACTTGGTAACACAAACACCACATTATTAGCAGGGCCAGTGATTTTCTGCGTTTCACGGAATGCCGCAGAAATCACGGAATTAGGTTGTAAACACCCGATGATTTTCTGCGGTGATTAAAACCAAATTCTGCGTGTGGTTGAGGCAAATTCTGTGATTTGCTGCGGTAAATTTTTTTATGAATTCTGTGCAATTTTATGAATTTCTGTGCAATTCTGTGGTGATGTATTGCTAATTCTGTGACTTAATGCGCTTATGTAAAAAAAATTTATTTGTCAAAATTTGCATTATATAAAGGAATTAATAAACTGAAAACAAAGTAGATTTTTGCATTTTAAAAAAAAATAAACAGAGAAAAAAAAAGAAAAAACAACAATTATTCGCCATTAAAATATAACATGTTTAGCTGTTTTAAAGAATTAAATGAAAGGCTTTGACAATCACTATTTAAAATATTGTTATACATAGAGAAACTACATTCAACACTGCAACTAGAAGCTGGAGGCCAAATATAATTTAACGCTATTTCTGATAAATTTGGCAAAATTGATTGCATTCCTATCCAATATTCATGGTTAACTCCATTACTTTCACTATAATTCTATATCGATATTACAAATTTGTATTTGAAAGAGTTTTATTATGGTTTTCTAACGAACTTCGAACTTTCTTAAAGTATATGCTTGGTTAAGCTTGATATTTTTAATGGACATACATGCTTGCGGCATAACGGGACAATCAGGTAAATTATTCATATAATAAAACACTCAATTCGATTGGTTAATCATCATGTGATCATGGAATTCTGTGTATTCTGCGATATTCTGCGGTGATTAAGGGTGATTTCTGCGGTTGGCTGTACTTAAGAGGAATTCTGCTGTTTTCTGTGAATCACAGAAAATCATCGGCCCTGACACGGAATGTATTAAGAATAGCACGGAATTGCCGCAGAAAGTAGGGATTTATAAATTATTTGGTTTTTTTTTATAGGTACAAGACTCTAAAATATAACCTCCGAAAAGTTCCGATGTAGAAAATAAATAAACCTGAAATACGAGCATGTTCGGGCAAAACTTTTGAGAAAAAAAATATTTTTTTTGAAAAAAAAATTTTTTTTCAATAAAAAAATATCGCAGAAACCACGCAGAACCTATAGAAATACCACGGAAATTGATTAATTTTATTCGCAGAATTGGTATTTTAGCACGGACGGAATTGACCCAATAGCACCGCAGAAAATCACTGGCCCTGACCACCCATAACATGTGCATGTGATACAACTACATGTTTATACTTAAAAATTTAAAAATTAAGTACTAAAAAACTTGATTTATTATAACAATAGCGAAGTTATTTAATTTAATACTTATTGTACAAATAAATCAACACTTTATTAATATGTTTACCAATTCATTACTAAGACAAAAATGCCATTTTATGCGAAAAAAAGTCGAATAGCTAGAGATCAGTAACTAAAATATTATTGCAAAAGGACAGGCTAATGATACTTTACTTTTTTATTTCAAAATAGGCGATACAATTTGTTTGAATTGCTACAATGAAATTATAATAAAAGAGTTAATAAATTTGTAACCGCGGTTACTGTAACCGCATCCCAATCAACCAATCGAATTCTAAGATCAGGTGTAACGTTACACATTTGGGAAGAGTCAAAACAACCGTTCGTTTTTGCCAAAAATTGCTTCTAACTTAAAATTTCACATAGGAAACTACCTTTCAGGTTGTAACAAAAAAAATTCCTTGCTAAATTTTGATACACTATAGCCTTCTCTAACTCCTAGCTTCACGCTAACCCTAACCTTAATTGCACGGGTTTATTCTTATAGAAAAGTTGTTTTGATAGTCACGTTACACCTAATCTTAGTTACGGGTTACAGTAACCTACGGTTACAAAATGATTAATCCATAATAAGAAGCTTAGTTAAATTTTGCAATAAGCTTTAACTAATGCAAGACAAAGAACCTTAAAGTTGAAAATGTCAATGATCTAAAACAATTTGAAGTTGAAGAAGCTGATGATACTAGTTTTTTGTCTTTTTCTAATACAATTAAGGGGCATGGCATTTATCACGTAATTTTTACCATGGATACATAGTTAGAAGTAGTGATTATGTCTATATATTATATTAATCAATCAGAATTAGATAAAGTGATCACACTATACTAAATACATGGATAGGGGTGGCTATTAAATAAAAAATATTATGTGATAAATGACATGCTCTTAAGATAATAACAAAAATTTTATTTAAATATAAAATAAAAAAAAAAGCTAGCAGTACACATTACTCTGGTTATATCGTTACTCTTTAGCAATAGAAAAATTGTCGATATATCCAGATTCAGTTTAATAAGCATCTCTATTTATACCAACATTATATTGATATTGCATAGATATGTCGGCTTAGGCAGAGATAAATTTTTGTTTTCACCAAGCTTATGCTAAGAATAATAAACTTAGCAAAATGAATTTATTTTAGCACAAAATGAATTTGTTTTATGTTTAGCATAAAATGAATTCATCTTATTTTTGCATAAAATAATGAAATAAATTTATTTTATGCTTATTGTTTCATGCTAAGCTTAGCATAAAGCAAATTTAAAAAATTAATTTGATTGGTACACCTATATAATGACAGTCAGTTTATAAAAATTGTCGCTATATTCAGCAATAAAAATTATTTTAAATAATTTTTTAATATTAAAGTTGTCGATATGTTAGTATAATTAATATCTCTTATGATTGTCAGTATAACCAATAAATCTTTAATATTATAGATTTTTTTTGAAAAAAGTATCAATATAACCAATTGTCAGTTAATTTAGCTATCGGTATAACTAGAGTGACGTGTATAAAGTAAAAGGTGTATTTTGATAAAGGGGGTATTGTGGTGAATTTGGTTATCTCAGGGTATAATGATTAGAATCAAGTGATTATTATATTAGTTGATTTGTCTTAATGAAAAGAACCGATTGGTGGTTAAATCATTTAATTCTGATCACCAGGTCACAAGATATAACCAATTTTGTCTTTTGTTAAAATTTTTTTAAACTTTTTTCATATAGCTTATATTTGGTCATATCTTATAATCTAATAATCGGAATTAAATAATCTTGTTACCATTCAATTCATCTCATCGAGATGAATCGAATAGTTTAAAAATATTTGATTCTGACAACTATGTCACAAGATATCTTCAATTCACTACAATATCCCCTACTAGGGCTTGTTATGGAAGGGGGAAGTCCTTTCCACTATGGACTTTAAGTAGTCAGACAAGCAGTCTATCTCAATTTGAGGTAGTGCAGTAGGTTGCACTTAGGTACCGTTTGGGTGGCCAGGTAATACTAAACTTAAATATTAGGTAATTCTATATAGTTCAAATATAATTTCAAGAATTCTAATATAAAAAGTTTTATTTGTAGCACATTTTTATTTTTTATATAAATCTCATTGTGCTACTAAAATCATAATAAATGATCTATATTTACTCTACCCTTAAAGCTTGCAACAACTTATATTTATGCATAGAAGCATAAAATTAAGAGAAGAGATTGTTATTTCTACTGATCTGGCCCCCTGTCTATATAGATCATGGGAATACTATATCCAAAATTCTGCTACTAATGATAATAAATTATGCTTGCTAATGATATAAAATTATACTTTTAATACTAATGATTTTTTTTAAAAAATTTTTTTAAATTAATAAATTTTATAGTTTTTATAGATTTATAATGTAAAATTTTTAAAAATAACTATTTCAAATTATATTTATTTAAATTTTTTGATGCAAATATTAATGTAATTATTAATAATTATAATATCATCATTGTTATTATTAATAATATATAATTATTATCAGTAATTTATTATGAATTGACCTGGGTTATTTATGATTAGTGAAAATTTAGAAATAGCATGTGTCAATTAAATAATGACTAATATTTTCACCTGATTTTGTTTCATCATACGATATTATAGTATTTTAAAATAATATGAATATCAATCCGGTATGCTCATATAAGTACATAGCCCATCAACATGCCCAATTAAAGCAAGATTTTGATGACATCATTCTAGATGGCAGTAGTAAGTTAACCCCACCAGGGTTTAGACACTTTTGCAGTAACGTGACGTAGTGCATGAGAATTAACCAATCAGAAAACGTAAATTTTGATAGTTCTAAATCAGTCAAACATCAAAACAAAACACGTGTACAAAAAAAAAAAAAAGAGCAAAAATACTCGAAAACTAGTGTTTAAA
This sequence comes from Gigaspora rosea, assembly GCA_003550325.1. NCBI lineage: Eukaryota > Fungi > Glomeromycota > Glomeromycetes > Diversisporales > Gigasporaceae > Gigaspora > Gigaspora rosea. Next base: position 67,355 of record QKWP01001209.1, on the reverse strand, counting down.
TCGGCTTTAAAAACTATATAAAAATGTCCAAAACATGATTTTACATATAAATAGTAACTTTTTAAAGCTATATTCACGAACCCTAACCCTAACCTTAACAATAAAGCCAAAAAGTTAATCCAAATATGCCACACCATGTGATGGTCACGTTACTGCAAAAGTGTCTAGACTCCTGGTTAGGGATACAGAAATATTAATTTGATTCTAAGCAAAAATTTTAATTGATTTAGCCAAAAATTTTGATAATTTCGATTGATTTATGCAAAATTTTGATAAATTTTGATTGATTTGTACAAAAATTTCGAAATTAGTATAAAATTTTTTTTAATGTTGTTCTCGTCCAATAATATTATTACTATATTATTATGTGATCTTTGGTATTTCCTTTTTTTTATATTTTTTTTGGCCAATAATATTATCTTCATGTAATTTTTTATGATTTTGCCAAAAATTTCGATAAATTTTAATTCAATTTTGCCAAATTTCAAGAAATTTTGATCAAATTTGGGCAAATTTTAAAAAATTTCGATTTGTAGCAAAATTTTCAATTTTTTTCGAAAAATTGCTTTCAAAAAATTTTCGTGTCCCTGCTCCTGGTAGAGCCGTAGAAAGTTAGTGATGTTCAAAAAATTTTGCAATCACATGACTTTTTTGTAGCACAAACCAATCAAATTTTGAGATCAGATGTAATGTGAAAAATAAAGCAAAGAATTAAAGTAATAAATTGAGTGGTTAGGGAGGTGTCATTAATCACCTGATTTTTAGGGGGTGCCTAAAGTCAGGTTATATATATTATATATATTATAAATATATATAGTATATAATTACTATTATATATATAATAATCTTTAAATATTAATAACTTTTGATCTACTGATCCAATTTAGATGATTTAACCACCAAAATAATTCTCTCGATGAGACAATTCTAATGAATCCAAAATCATCCAAATCTGATCACGAGATCCAGAGATCGTTAAAAGTTTGTGTTATATTTACTATATATAAATATAACACAAACCTCTAACGATTTCTGGATCCCGTGATCAGATTTGGATGATTTTGGATTCATTAAAATCTTCTCATCGAGAGGATCATTTTGGTAGTTAAATCATTTAAATCGGATTAGTAGATCAAAAGTTATTAATGTTTAAAGAATATATTATTTTTAGATATTATATAGTATATATTTTTTAAACTACACCCCCTAATGGTGGAGTGTATATTTACTGAGTATGCGTATAAATCGGTTAATCAGTATAGTATTGTCAAAATTTATTAGCATACGTTTTACTATACTCATGTAATTTTGCATATAATGATCATCGTACTATTAGTACATACGTATATAATTTATATTAAATATGATTTATACAATTTTTTTTAAACAATAAAACTCTTTTACTGTTTCATAGATAAGATTAAAAAAGAAGTTTTAAGTGCAAGTTTTCATGAAGAAGTAATTGATCTAATGATCGATTCTTCTTCAGAAAGCAATTTTCCAATTAATGATCTAGGATTTGGGAATTAATGTAACGATTAATTCTTAGTTATAAATTACACGTATCTTTATTAATATATACAGTATACTAATTTTTTAAAACTATAGTTTTTAATACACATTTTATTTAATTAAAACTAGGAAACAGATACCGTTAGTGTCCGAAGCCAAAAATAACAATTAATAAATACAAGTTTACTTAGTGCATTAAGTTAGAATTAATTAGTAAATTTTGTAAATTATAAGAGTTTATAGAATTTTATTAATAAAATTCTATAAAATCTTATAATTCACAAATTTTTATTAATTAATTCTAACTTTATGCACTAAGTAAACTTGTACAACATCTAAAATACATCAAATTATTAGAATTATTTTTATTTTACTTAAAATTTGAAGAAAATATGCTTAAATTTGATTTTTTGATCAAAAATCAAAATTTATGCATCTATTCTTTAAATTTCAAGTAAAATAAAAAATAATTCTGCTAAATTAATGTATTTTTAGGTTCTGAACAAGTTTACTTAGTGCATTAAGTTAGAATTAATAAGTAAAATCTTGTGAATCATAAGATTTTATAAAATTTTATTAATAAAATTCTATAAAATCTTATGATTCATAAAATTTTACTAATTAATTCTAACTTAATGCACTAAGTAAACTTGTCAGGAACCTAAAAATACATTAATTTAGCAGAATTATTTTTATTTTACTTGAAATTTAAAGAATAGATGCATAAATTTTGATTTTTGATCAAAAAAGTCAAATTTAAGCATATTTTCTCCAAATTTCAAGTAAAATAAAAATAACATAGCCGATTTGATGTATTATTAGGTGCTAAACAAGTTTAATTAGTGCATAAAGTTAGAATTAATTAATAGGAATTTGTGAATTATAAGAATTTGTAGAATTTTTATTAATAAAATTCTATAAAATCTTATGATTCATAAAATTTTACTAAATAATTCTAACTTAATGCACTAAGTAAACTTGTTCAGCACCTAAAAATACATCAAATCGGCCATGGTTTTTTTATTTTACTTGAAATTTGGAGGAAAGATTCTTAAATTTGACTTTTTTGATCAAAAATCCAAAATTATGCATCTATTCTCTAAATTTCAAGTAAAATAAAAATAATTATGCCGATTTGATGTATTTCTAGATGCTGAACAAGTTTACTTAGTGCATAAAGTTAGAATTAATTAATATAAATTTGTGAATTATAAGATTTTACTAATTAATTCTAGCTTCATGCACTAAGTAAACTTGTAAAAGACAACTTTGATGCATAGTCAGCAAATTTTTTATTAAGTAAATCGATCTTAATTAATAAGACAATTTTATTAATCGTTATAAGTTCTACTTACCTCTAAATTTTCATAAAAATTGAATGATTTTTTATTAGTTGATTTTTATAAAATACACTTTTGTACCAAAAGAATCTATTATGACGCAGTTAGTTTTTTACAAATGTCCATTAGTAAAAAATTATCTGATTTTTATGAAAATTTAAATAGGTAGATTTTGTTATGGCGAACAAAATTGTCTTAATAATGAAGGTCGATTTACTTAATAAAAAAAGCCACTATTAGCATACTGCGATTAAGTTTTATTAAAACTTAAAATTAAAAATTTTTATTTTTTTGTTGTGTTAGCACGCGACGCGTTTATTGGCTAATTACGCGGCGTGACAGATGTTATCACGTGACGTGACAGATCTCTAATGTCTAGAAGTATAGTGTCCTCGGCTACACTTCAGACAATAAACATTTATAGGTCTAAATATAATTTAACTAAATTTTCAAATCTAAATTACATAATTTAAAAAAATATTAATTATAAAATTTGATAATACGCAAATTTTCATATTATTAATACCTTTTAAAATAGACATATAAATATTTATTAAGCTTGCGCTAGATTAGAATAAAATAAGATAAAATACAAAAATAAAAGTCGCTTTTAATAACTTGAGATAATTAATATAACTGATAAGAAAAAATTGATTTATTTAAAGCTAAACTCAGCTTTTGCAAAATATAAAACCAGATAAGTCTATAGTAGTTATCAAAATCTTGCCAATTTGAAGATATTACTCAAAGGCAGTGTTGTCACTTGGACGCTTTTTGGACATTTTGGACATTTTTTCAAATTAAAATTACTTAAAATTTTATTAAGATAATCTATTTTAATTTTTTCACCAATGAGTCCAGCACCTAAAAAAATATATAATTATATATTTTTTTAAAT
>QKWP01001209.1:36957-56641 GCA_003550325.1 Gigaspora rosea | reverse complement strand
AAAAAAAAAAAGAAAAAAAACAACGAAACTGAAAAAAAAGTATTTAAAATACTTTCGCACTTCGTCACATATAATCCTATAAAAAACTAGTCCTACACGCTTATTTTCACTCACCCTATTTAGCTATTATTTCATTTTTTTGCTTTAATTATCGTTTCGCTTTAGCTATTTTTTTTGGTTTGGCTATCATCTTCGTTTCGCTCTTCTTTTTAAATATTTCCTAAAAATAGTAAAGAAGTGAAAAAATAAAAAAAAAACACTTCTCAAAAGTGTTAGTATTTCTAGTAAAATCTAGTTGTTCTTGCAAAGTGCCAGAGAAGTTAGAGTTGGTGTTCTTAAAGTTGGTGTCTTGTAAAGTGCTGAAAAAGCTGTTTTCTTGCAAAGTGCCGAAGAAGTCAGGAATATAAAATAAAAATTAAAAAATAAGTAAAAAACAAAAAAACAAACAAAAAAACAAAAAATATAAGCAAACTGAATAAAAAAAAAAAAATAAAGGAAGCCCCAAATTTCCATTTCTCTGAAAATTCGAAATTGCTAAAAGCCAAATTAATGCTCGCAGAATGCCGAAAAAGTCCAGGTTGGTTTTCTTGCAAAGTACCAGGAAGTAAGAGTTGTGTTTTCGCAAAGTGCTGGAATAAAATAAATTAATAAAAAAAAATATAAAAAAAAAACAAAAACAAAAAGTGTTAAACGAAAAAATAAATGTAGCAAAACCTTGCGAAAACTTGCGAATACTTGCAAAAACTTGCGCCTAACTAAAACATTTCTCTAAAGTCATGCTCTTGGAAGTTTTGAAATTGCTAGAGAAATTAGTTGTTCGTTCTTGTAGCGTATCGAAAGTCTGAGTAGGCTTGTAAAGTCAATTTGGTGTTTTCGCAATAAGCTGAAAAGTTTTTGGTTTTCTTGCAAAGGGTTTGTAAAGTGTGAAAAAAATTAAAAAATAAATAAATAAATAAAAAATGAAAAATAAAACAAAAACAAAAAAACAAAACGAAACTAAAAACAATGTAAAACAAAGCGAAAGAAAAAAAAACAAGGTAAAACTGTATAAAAGATCTAATTTATAAACAAAGATCTGATTTGATCTTGTAATACAGAATTTGTAAATTAATTTCGAAGTATTTCGAAAATAGTCCAATGCGTCCTGGGCATGACCCAGGTTACAGGTCTACTGATCCAGCCTATCCAGCCAGTTCTAAAATATTTCGAATTATTTCAATTACAAAATATTTCGAAAAATATTTCGAATCTACTTTTGAAATATTTCGAAACTATTTTCAAAATATTTCAAATCTAAAATATTACGAAATATATTTCGAAATATTTCGAAATATATTGCGATATGCGAAATCTTTTGAAAGATTTGCAGTAACGCAAGATCTTTCAAAAGATTTCGGTACTATAAATTTGCTGATGATGTGTAATGGAAGATGATCTCATGTAATACAATCACATTACATACCCTGGTATTAATCGAACCCTAGCTTTATCGTAAAAATATAGTATGTTTACTTACAAGTATAAAGAAATTTTTTTAGAGTATTGTACTCACAAGTATAAATGAGTATACTCTATAGTATAATGAGTATACTCTATAATATAAAAATATACTATACTGAATAAACAATCAGTACGCATACTTGACACTACATCTCCCCTAATGGCGTGTAACATAATTTTTTCAGCCAATTAAAATGAAATATAGTAGCCTGCCACCTCAATCCTATTAGAGAGAAGGAGGAGGTATCAGACTGCATTTTACTTATTTGCGTGAGTAACACAAACCAAAAAAGGAATTCTGATTTTGTAAATAAACTAGATAAAAATTTAGGGTTAGAGCCTTAACATTAGAGGCTATAGGATTAGAGTAATATTTAATATAAGTAAAATTTCATTCTCATCATTTTTAATTAGTACAGCAAGATCGATTTAAACATTAGTTTTTGCATATTTTCGCTTTTTTTTTTGCGTGTGTTCGAATTCTTTGTTGGGAATAGTTAAAATTTGCACTCTCCGATTGGCTATTTCCTCTCCAGGAGCTTGTATTATCCGCGCAAATAAGTGGATTCATCAGACTGGTGTCAGGTTACTACATTTCATTTTAATTGACTGAAAAAATTATGTTACATGCCATTAGGGGGTGTAGTTTAAAAATATATATACTATATAATATCTAAAAATAATATATTCTTTAAACATTAATAACTTTTGATCTACTGATCCGATTTAGATGATTTAACTACCAAAATGATCCACTCGATGAGACGATTCTAATGAATCCAAAATCATCCAAATCTGATCACGGGATCCGGAGATTGTTAGAGGTTTGTGTTATATTTACTATATAGTAAATATAACGCAAACTTCTAACGATCTCTGGATCCCGTGATCGGATTTGGATGATTTTGGATTCATTAGAATCGTCTCATCGAGAGGATCATTTTGGTAGTTAAATCATCCAAATTGGATCAGTAGATCAAAAGTTATTAATATTTAAAGATTATATTATATAAATTTATATACTGTATATAAATTTTTATATATATAAATTTTTATATAATTTGATTGGCTAATTTTTAGAGTCAGGTAGGGGGGAGGGGGGTAGGCTACTAAGTAAAAAAAATCAGGTGATTAATGACACTTCCCTTAGGGTTTGGGTTAGATGCTTGGTTAGAATGCTACTGATACCAAAATTTTGCAAGAAATTTTTTTTGTTAATGCGCAGTAGACGATTTCATTTTAGAGTTATTAGTGATTTTTTGTGAAAAATCATAAAAAGCGTGATTTTTACATTACACCTGATCCTAAAATTCAATTGGTTTGCGCCACAAAAAGTCACATGACTGCAAAATTTTTTGGACACCACTAACTTACTAAGATGGCAGTTAACTATACACTCTGTTATGTAACATTCCTGGTATATGTATTATATGAAATAATGAGGTTTTTCTCTGTACCGTATATATAGCTAAAACTGCAATTTTTGTTAAAATTTTATCAAAAATACCCAAATTATGTTAAAATTTATGCTAGATTCTGCTGCTAGCATAATAATGCTAGCGAACTCGAATTATGCTAAATTATGCTAATAGCATAATCCTGGACACCCTAATGGATGTTTCACATGTTGCAGTTATGACTGATGTGGCATAAGTCATTTATGACACAAGTGCCACATGTTCCTATTAGTAAATAGTTTTCTGTATATACGGGCGAAGTTCGTAGGCATGTTTGCCATGATCTATTATTAATTATAATTCTATAAACTACATCACACTCTTTCGAATTGCCAAATCACTATAAACATAAACCCTCTCGCTTGTATAAATACTAACAACTACGATAAACCACTGCACAGTTCGTGTCTCTGTGCTCACGTGACTCCCTGTCGATAGTTGCTCCGTTAGCCTCGATTTCCGAGAGTTATTTCGAAGGCTAACAACGGACATGTCCTGGCGAATTTCTGTCCGGTTCTCTGCTAAAAAAATACAATGACGATCATTTCTATTTTGAGTGGGTTACATAGATTCATTCGGGGTTGTAGACTCTTAATTCAATATGGATTCCACTTTCTTTGATAGTAGTTGTTACAATCTAAGACCGCAATCTGTCACTTCCCATGTGCGATCGCATTGCAAAAAACGAATATCGTATTTTCATAATAATGAGATCGGAAACTTTCAGTTTGGAGTATGTCACCTCATAAAAAGTACGTCAGACCCCTTTGTTATCACGTCTAAGTTATGAATATAGGAATTGATAGTTATGAAGAATTCTCGCAATTTGCTCCGTAGTTAAAATTATAACATTGGGGTGCCGATACTAATGAGGTTGATAACAAAGGGTTTTGACTATGCTCTGTTTAGTGGTGAAATTTCTTGATTAAATATGTTGCTGTATTATAGGTTCAACATCCGATGAAACCATTGCGTTTATCTTACACCAACGATTTAGTATGTGCTTATCGATTACATGAAAAAATGCGAGTTTTTTGCCCTCCAAAGGCTACCGACCACGATTTGATGGAATTTCACATTCCCAGTTATATAACATTTTTAAAAAAGTAACGATTTAAATTTCACACTTTAAGCTAATCATTCATAATTCTGAATTTACTTTATTATATGTATTCATAAAATATAGTGTCACCCCTGAAAACAGTGAACAATATTCCTTTGATGCTGATAGATTTAACATCAGCGAAGATTGTCCAATATTTAGAGGATTATACGATTTTTGCCAAATTTATGCTGGTGCATCTGTAGCTGCAGCGTTAAGACTGACAAGTGAAGATACTGATATATGTATTAATTGGAGTGGTGGACTACATCATGCCAAACACAATGAGGCTTCGGGATTTTGCTTTGTAAATGATATTGTATTGGCTATTCAACAATTGTTGAGGTTGGTTACGATGATGATTTATTATATGTGGTCAATATAATACTCGATCTAATAATCGTTTTTCAAGGGTTTTTCCGCGGGTTTTATATATTGATATTGATATACATCACGGTGATGGCGTACAAGAAGCATTTTACGAAACAGATCGATGTATGACCGTATCATTTCATAAGTATAAAGAAAATGGAAAATACTTTCCCGGGACTGGAGGTCTAGGTGAAATAGGTATTGGATTAGGAAAAAGATATTGTTTAAATGTACCACTCAAAGATGGAATGGATGATGAAAGTTATGTCGCTTTATTTAAGGATGTTATTTCGGATGTTAAAGACCGTTATCAACCAAATGCAGTTGTTCTGCAATCTGGGGCAGATTCGCTTGGAAAGGATAAATTAGGAGGATTTAATCTTAGTATTAAAGCTCATGGAGAATGTGTTCGTTTTGTAAAAAATTGGCAAATACCTTTACTGGTTCTTGGTGGTGGTGGGTATAAGATAGAAAATGTTGCGCGATGCTGGGCTTATGAAACAAGCATACTAGTTGATGCAGAGGTACCAGAAGCGCTGCCTAAAAATGCACAATTTTATAATTTTTTTGGGCCAGATTATTCTTTACATCCACCTCTTGTTAGACGAATCGAAAATCTAAATACCAAAGCAGATTTACAAAAACTGTCACAACAAGTTCACGAACGTTTGAGATTATTGGATGGAGCGCCAAGTGTACAATTACATGAATTTTCTAAGGATTTGCAAGACTTGTGGGAAGAATCTGAAGAGGAAATGAGAGATTATCAAGAAGATGCAATTCCAGATATTAGACCTAGGCGGCGTTTAATGTTGGGTGAAAATGAATTTTATGATAGAGGTAGCGATCACGATAATGATGACCAGCTAGTAGATGAAGATCAGACTATGGACTATGTTGTTGATAATGAATCATATTAATGTAATTTATGGATATCTAATGTATAGCATTTACCAATTATTACGATTGAAGAGTGTTTAATAAGTTTTTAAAAAGTTGTTAATAATTAATATAATAAGTAAAAAATCAACCAAACTAGCCATTAAATTTTATAAAATTATATATGCTATTATATTGTATATATTTGTATATATTAGTCACAGGACATGTTCTAATTAGGGTTGTGAGCAAAATAGGCATGCCTCTATATAGTCACATGATGGATAACTGACCAATAAATTATTTAAAATTGTAGCACAGAAATCTATGATTAGTCAATCAAAATCTCCAAAATTTCATATGATTTTTGACTATAGATGCACATTCTTTAGAGTACAAACACTTTTTTTTTTTTATGATTACAAGTCTTAAAGTTTCAAAGTATTATTAACTAGGTAAAAAAGTTTGCTATTTCTTACTATAGTATATATGATAATTTTTGATCTATTAGTCCATTTTGAATGATTTTACTATAAAATGCTCATCTCAATAAAACAATTCTAACAAACCAAAATTATTAAAATTTAATTACAGAATCCCAAGATCATTTAACTTTTGTGTAATTTCAATAGTGATTTTTAAAATTACTAAGTAAAGTTCTTTAATATTGAATAACTTTTGATCCACTAGCCTGTTTTGAATGATTTAACTACCAAAATGTTTGTCTTAGTGAGAAAATTCTAACAAGACCAAAATTGTTAAATTCCAATTACAGCATCCCAAGATTGATAAAAATTTGACAATTATTTAATCAAAATTGGTTTTTATAAAAACTAATAATTGTCTAACAATACAAATCTTTATTAATCTTGGGATCCTGTAATTAGAATTAACAATTTTGGTTTGTTAGAATTGTTTCACTAAGCAAACATTTTGATAGTTAAATTATTCAAAACAGGCTAGTAGACCAAGACTTATTTAATATTAAATAAATCAACAAAAGTTAAATGATTTTGGAATCCTGTGATTAGATTTTAATAATTTTAAGCTAGTTAGAATCGTCTCATTAAGATGAACATTTTGGTAGTTAAATCATCCAAAATGGACTCGTGGATCAAAAGTTATCAATTCCATAAATTGGTACACATGATTAATTAAAAATAGTTTAAAAATTATGTGAGTGGACAGATAGAAAATGCGCAGTTACGTTTTTGATATTTTAATATGTAATGCATCAAGAAAGTAACTTTTGTATCACAATGCAAAGAAACTAAAGGTCCTTCACTTTACTCCGAACAATAAAAAAATACAAAGGACAATATGAAGTATTAGGTTTTTGAAAGTTTTGTATTTGATACAAATTATTAATAGATTTTTAACTTCTTAATACTAATTGTGTTTTATTATAATAATTGACCAAAGAACATTACGATAGAGACATAGTGATCCTGATATCTGTACATGTGTGTACAAATCCTGGCTGATCAGATCAAAACAATCATTATACTCTAAAAATAGCTGTATTGTCAGACTAATTCGTATTGGTTTTTTCTTCAAACTTAAAATAGATTCCATTTATTTAGTTTAATTTTTTTTACTACAGTACAGTGCAGGAATCTTTAAATCAACAAATAAATTTTTTTTCCTTTGAGAGTCTTGCTAGTATTACTTTCTTGGTAAGTTATAACAATTATAGTTATTATTTTTATTTCCACCGATTGTAACCAGACTTCTCCCGGCTTGCTTTTATACTACTCAGAAGCAATCTGTTGCACCAACCATCATAGTAGCTAGAAATCTTCGCAGCCAATTTTCAGGCTACTTGCACCATGAGTTCATGTAGTATCTCGTAATATTTAAACTTAGGTCTCACATCATGTCTCGCGACTTTGGTTATTCCAAATTGGCAGCCCTTATCGCTGTAGTCTTGATTGCAGATCACTATCTATTCTAGGAATTAAGTCTGTCGATTGACGTCCCAGATTCCTGTATCTCACGGTGTTTCAGTTCTCTAATTTAGCCTAGCCAAGCTGGTTTTCTTACAAATCGCCACTACTTGAATTTGAACTAGCAACCTTGCAATTTGCAACCTTGGAGCATAACTACTATGCTATTGAACCCATATTTTTATATTAGAAACCTTTTTTAATCCATAAATCTTATTGTGCTACAGCACTGAATTCGGTACAAATTTAGCGAGTTGCACTATATTTTTACATATTTGTGTGTATTGGTTTGTTATTTGTTTACATATCGTATTTTTAGTCTTGTATTTTGGATCCTATAGGCTAGTCGGGTCAAAAGTACCGAGTTTACAATTTATATACATTATTTTTTAATAATTCAGGATTCTTTAGGCAGTTCATAGCTGTAATTGCTTTTTTTATTATTTGCTTATGTATTTTTTTGTGTGATTTGTTGATTGTGAACCAGCATCCTAAAATTTTGAATAGTTCTTTCTTGTCAATAGATTTCATTTGTTCATTATTGTAGGTTATTTCATTGTTGGGTTCTTGGTTTGTTGTTGCCAAAGTAAACTTGCTTGGGTTCATCTTTATTTCTGCGAACTTATAAAAGGATTCTGCCATCTGTAAAATCACTTCTAATTGCTCCTTAGTTTCTGCTAACCATACCATATTGTCCATATAGGCTATTGTAAAAAAATCTATACTGTGTTCTTTGTTCTTTTCCCTGCTGATTTAGAATTTCTGTCTCCAGTATATAGCCTTTGTGCTGTTTATCTATTTTCGTTATTAGAGGGTCGTAGAATATCCTCTATAGTAGAGAAGATATCATCTCAGTATTGTCTCCCTTTGGTCGACGCCATTGCTTACTTTGTACCAATCTGTGTTTCCATGATTGGTTATGATGTAATTCTTCTTATCTTTGAATATTTCCCCAATTAAATCAATTATTGATAGTAGTATTCTTATTCTTTTTAATGCTTCTTTTAGTAGCAGTATATGTACAGAATCGTAAGCTTTTGATATGTTTTGTAAGACTAGTTATAATTGTTTTTTCTTAATGAGACTGTCTTCAATAATATAGGTTAGTGTATTCAAAAAAAAGCATCATTGAAGTGCTTAAAAGCGCTATGTGATTGTTATTATTCAGTATCTTATATTTTGATAGTGCTAGACTTAATCTTTTTGTAATTGTTTTCATAAACAATTTTCAAATATGCTCAATTAGTATTATGGGTTTTGTTTGTTTAAGGTCACTATTAAATGTTTGTTTCTTCGAAATAGGAAAAATTGCACTTCTCTTCTACTTGCTTGGTATTGCCATAGGCCTTATACATGTATTAAAGATTTGTAACATTATAGCCTTCGCCTTGGTTCTCAAGTATTTTAGCATCTTATTTGATATTTGTGATGGGCCAGTTGCTTTGTTTGTTGGATGTGTCTCTCAAGAGTTTTTCTAGTTCTGATTCGTCTATCTCTTCTAATAACCCTATGTACCACTCTTCGCTTATACTTTGTATTGGTTCATAGTTTTTTTCCAATTCTCTCATAGTACTGTATTTGGTGCGTTGAGCTTCGTCCATTTTTTATAATGCTTCTTAACCTCCTCTTTTATATCGTTTTCGCTAGTTGCTACCCCGTCTCCGTTACTACATTGTGGAGTTCCACTTTATTGGTTTGTCTCTTTAATATACTATTTATTATTTGTTTTGTGCTTGTTGTAAAATTGTTGTATCTCTTGTTTACATAGTAATTAATTTGTTTTCTTTGTTGTATTTTATTTTCAAGCTGTTGTGTTTTTCTTATCACTTTTCTGGTATTTTTTCAGTCTCCTTAGTGTTTCTTCTATATTTCTGTCTCTCACATCACCTTTTGTTATTTTACCTATATTTGATTCTGCTAACTTATTTATTTTATTGATTTCTTTATTTGTCGCCTCTAGGTTAGTTATAGTGCCTATCTTTATTGTTCTAATTATTGTGTTGATTCTCTTAAGTATACTGTGGAGCCTTGTCGCTTTTGCTGAAAATTCGTGGTACTTTCTTGGGACAATTTTGGCTCTTGGTATCAAATTCTTGCTTGTTATATTTATGTATTAGTGAGTTTATTTTACGTTTTATCTAAATCTGTTAGATTTTCAATCTTTGGGTAGGTGCTCTTTTTGATTGTTCTTTCTATTCTGGTTTCAAACTTTTTCCAATCTTTTTTCTTCATTTCTTCATATTTATATACCCATCTATTACTGCAGGTCTTTGTTTCGTATTCAATTTATGATCATGGTTCCATCATAGTATTACTACCTTATGATCACTATCTGTTATTTTGTTAGCACAGATTAGCTTAGGCATTTTGCATCTTGCTAGTATTGCTATTGTTGACCAAATATCATCAATTTGGCTGCCTTTTATAGGCCTGGTCCATGTATCATTGTTGATTCCAAAATGTTCCAACATGCTATACGGCCTGTGACTTTTCATCCTGTGAATAATTTTGGTGTCTTTTTCTTTGCCTTCTGCTAGTCGAAATTAAAATTCCCTATTACTATTATCTTATATCCCTTTCTTCTTGCTGTTTGTATCCATTCCGTGACTGTTGTTTATGTGTTATCCTTAAGAGTTTCGTTGTTGCATGGTATCTATCCTGTTTTTATCCTAACTTGCTTTTTGTATAGGAAGTAAAAGTCTATAGCTATTGCTGTTCTATCAACTTTTTGAGTATTATGTATATAGTGCTGCAAGTTCTTATTCACCGCTAAAGCAGTACCCATATTTAATTTATGCTTTTTGGCTATTTGCGCATTGCAATTTGATATATATATATTGTAGTAGAGGTTTAACATTGACTGTTTTGTATATTGGGATTCAGCTAGCTTTGTTTCTGTTCAACTTAAAATGTGTAAATGTTCTTCATGAGAAAATTCTAGCCAGAGCTGCCTTTTTAGTTTATCATTCAGATCCTTATATTATGAGTTGCTATATTTATATAGTTATAGTGTTCTTCATTTTGTGTTATTGTCAAATATATTTCATTTTGGTGACGGTAGTTCTAGTAGATCAAGAAGTCTTAGGGTAATTGCTCAAATTTGAAGTATTTACTCAGAAGTGTTATTATTAAGTCTATTTTGTTATACACCTTTAGGGTATTGTATCCTTGTTGTCTGCTAATGAGTTTTTTAATGCAACATTTATCTTATTGATATCTTTCGGTAAGGCCGATTTTTCGTCCTCTGTCATACCTTTCTTTTCTATGTCAATCCATTCATTTGGTAGTTTATGAAAGAAGTAATGCTTCTTTAACAGTCTCGTCGTTTCTATTAGCATTTTTGCTGACCTTATTGGGATTGTAATATTTGCTTTGTCTATCTCTTCTAGATCTTCTGGTAGTTGTTCTTTATCTGTAGGATTAATGCTCATGTAATTTAGAGGTAGTGGTATTACTACTCTGTATCTGCTTTTGATTTCGTTTATAAACTTTCTTGCTTTATTTTTGTTGTTTATCGAGAATTCATAGTTTCCTAGTACTGAGGTTTTTCAGATAGTCTGCGTTTTTGTATAAAGTAGTCTTTTGGTATTCTATCAAATTTGTAATGTTCTCTTAATTTGTTTAGTAATTTTCTAAATTTTGTGTTGTTCTCAGAACTGCATGGAAAAAATTCTCTTGTTGCTGAATTCAGTTCTTGGAAAGTTGGTAGTAACCACGGTTTTTCTGGTGGCAGAACAAAGTAGTTATCAGAGATTCTGTCTACTTTGTAGTACTTCTTTAGCATAGTTCTAAACTTTGGTATGTCTTGAAGATCCTTGCACTCAGTTATTGGGAAGAATTTTCTGACTTTTTTTCTCAAATCTTCTAGTAATACTGGTAGTGGTATCTTAGACAAGTCTAGGTATAAATCATTTAGTTTTTTAAATCTATACATTTTTTTTAGTATGATAACCGTTGAGACTATCAGGTTTCTGTGTTTCAAAAGAAGAGTATACGACAATAGCTCCTTAAGTTCAGTATTTAGGCTATCTTGGTTCTCTGGTAACTTGTCCATTATATTGCTATGTGCTGCGTAAAGGTTTCTTCTCATGTTTTCGAAGCTTATATTATATAGAATTGTATTTTCCCAAAATGCATACAATAGAATATATATTTCATGCATTCTTGTAGATCCATTATCAGAAAATCTATATTCATTAAATAGTCGATTGCTAGTCTTTGCCTAGAACCCAAACATCTCTTATATAGGTTATAACGTGATTTTGGGCAATTTTGATTCAATTTGCTGAAAATGACAAAATAAATTTGTTTAAATAACTTTTGCTTTAGTAATCAGAATTGAATGAACTTTTTTTTTAGATGCGCCTCACTGAGAGCTTCATTTTAAAAAAATGTTTGTTCAAATCGGTCTACTGAATGCCAAGATAATTGGCAAAAACTGTTTTCTGCTTTTCAAATTTTAGGGGTTTTTGCTAAAAAAAAACAAGTATGATCTCGATACTAGATATCCAGGGTTCTCTTTGCCTTAGGGAGATGTCAAATATCAGCTAATATTATAGTGTAGGGGGGGTATATAAATATCTTAGATTTAATTTGGGCCAACATTAATCCATAATTCCGGCCAAATATATAATCAAATTTTCATCACGGCATTTATCACGTGATCATATTGTAATTAATATGATTGGCTAAAAATGACGTAATGCCAGACGACCACAAGCAAATAACGTTTGGCCATTTTATTTAAGCATAATTCGAAATATATGTTTGATATACTATAGAATAGTTTCTTCTATACTTTATATCTTTTTGATTTTTTTTTTCTTTTTATATACGCAGGCCTCTATTCTACCATTCACCATCCGAGTCGCTACCACGATTGTTAATTTCTGGTGCAGCTGAAATCAAATTTAAGCTAAAATCATCAAGTGAATTTGAAAGTACGGTATGTACACTTTTTTTATGTTTTTTTTGTTTCGCATGCTCAGATTTTTTATGAGTTGTAACTATTCTGAGTGTAGGGAAATATTTTCTACATACAGTGCAGCAGATACGTTGATGCATTTCTGGTTGGATAGATGGACAATTATCATCTTAGGCTGGTAATTTTAATATATTAGCATACTGTAAAATATGAATGGGATTAAGAAAATGTCCATCTCTGCCCTTTGAAACTGGTGGAAGAAAACCACCATTTTCTGCAAGAAAAGCAGCAGATTCTTCATGCCTTTTAGGATTACAACAGGTCAGATCATCGCATTTTCGAATATCGAGACTGTACTGACAAATTTGTGCATGCTTTTCCAACCATTTCCAAAAAGTCTTTGACTCTTCTTCTTTATCTTCTATTTGAAATGGTGGAAGATTATCTTCAACATACTGGGCCATAACATTCTTTCCAAAAATTAAATCTCTGCTCCTTAGTGTACACAAGGTTTCTCCAGTATGACTAAAGTTTTTTTTGGCAAGTTCTTGATTAACAACTTTACCCTGACTATCCAAGTGAGAACCAAAGGTATCTATTGGTAACATTATACCGGCAAGCTTTCCAGAGAGTGTGGACATGGCCCGTTCAACTGGGTTATAAGCCGATTGACCAGGAGCATGGGTTCTTACTGTGAGGTAGTCGAGATCAAGAAATTGAAACAATCTACTATATCTACAAATGTTCTTCAGGTGTCTAGGATTTTCGTCAGGCTCCCCATCGACGAGGAGAACCCAGATTGGTTTAATTTGGCCATTGTTTTCAAAAATATGATTAAAGGATTCTTGGTTGGTAAGTATAATTAAATCTGCCATGTGCATGTTAGAACTGGTGCCGACATTATATTGGGGGCGAATAAAAATAGCCAACTGGCCTTTGCGAAGTGAATCGTTTGAATCTGAAGGATCAATGGCAAGATATACCGAGGGAATTAATTTTTGATGAGCTCCTATAGGGAAATCGTGATCAGCAAGTGTGACATTTTTATTAATAGTTTGCATTGTTTGAAAGGTTTTGCCAACAGCAGGGATTCCAAGTGGAACCTTTGCTTTGTCGTCCTGTAAGATAACAACAGAATAATGAAAAAACATTGCAGCAAATTGTTTAACGCCTTTAATCGAAGCAAGGCAATAGTACTCATTGACATGTTCTTTTTTTTCTGTTCTAGAAACACTTGCAATGGCTACTAAGGCAGGATGGTGGTGTGCTTTTGCAGCAATACTTGAGGAGTTTCGTGGTAAAAGGTAATTATTAAGTGTAGTTCTTGAAAGATATTCATTATATTTATCTTCTAGTGCTGAATGAAGATGATTAATCGTCCGTACTTTAATAACTTCACGCCTTCGTTTACTATCTGCCTTTCCAAAATCAATACAATCATGTATATGCTCATGAAGATCTGGATAATCGAAAAGTAGGGGTGGTCGACCGGGACCATCATATATGACAACTTCCTGATTTTCATTAAGTCTTTTTAATTTTTTTGCATTTGATTTTGCTTGATAGGCCTCATTATGTTTTAAAATACTAATTTTTTTTGTTTCCTCGTCAATTATCTGCTTTACCTCAAGAATTCGATGTAATATATCATTTTTTAGCTGAAGGTCTTTGACTACTTCATAGGTCGCTTGCAATTGAACCAATTTTTCGGCATTTTCTTTTTTTATAGAAAGTGATTGTTTTTGTGCTGCTGCATTTTTAGATACCATTTCATCTACAACAATCGTAATAGATGGCATAGATATTGACCGAGTTTCGTGGACTGATGTCGATGCTTGATTTGAATTACAAAATGGTTGAGAGACATAAGATTGTATGGGAACAGGTATGGAAAGATATTCTTTAATCTTATCATCAATTTCATCTTTTGTGTTTCTTTTAACAAGTTTCCATGCTTTTGTAGCCTCTGTACACAAATTTTTTTTCGAATATGACGGATTTCCTGCTTTAATTATTCGATGGTATCCAAATGCATTTGTAAAATGATGATATTGTGTTTCTGGATTTTTGTAGATAGATTTTTTATTAAATTTTGGAGTAGCAAAATACTGTTGCATTTCATATAAGGTGATCGTAGATATCGAATGTTAATGATTAAGGAAAGTATTTATTTCTTATTTGCCTTTATACTGGTTTATTTCAAGTACTTACGATTTTTTTATACTATACTATGCCTTTGTATATATGCGTGAGGAAAACGAATGACTTGACACAGGTTTGTTGTCTATTTTTATTATTCATTAAGTTCACCATTTACAAAATAAGGTAAATGATCTTTTTAATTTTATCTTTTTTTATTAATATTTAGGGACAAATATATATTCGAGGAAATTGGGTATTGTGATGAATTAAAATCTCGTGGTTTCATGATTAAATTTAACAATTTATTTACTATTGATTTGTTGTATAAATTGTTTTTAGATATCTAAGTCCGATCAATTCATCACAATACCCAACTTCGCCAAATTATTTGTATCAACGGATCATGCTTATAAACAAAAGCCTTTTTAGAAAATGTGACTGTAAATATTTTTAAAAGCGAAGCCACGTGTTATGTTGCTAGTTAGTTAATCACGTTTTGCTCTGATCACATTGACATAATAGATACGAATTGGTTGGTATAATAAAAGAATGATATTTCGACATATAAGTGTCCATGAAATGAACCCAAATAGAATTTTTTTTTAACTCCCTATGGAGACACTTTAACAAATGGAATTTTAAATAATTCTATGATATAAAATTTGGTTGTAGCACGAATTTGCTTTATAGTGTGTTATGTCTTTAAGTATTTTGTTTTATTAATCTATATATAATATGGGCGCTGTTCAATAGAAAAGGGGGAAATCGCTTTTTTAAATCTGGTCAATTTGACCAGATTTAAAAAAGTGATTTCACCCTTTTCTATTGAACAGCGCCCATATATTTTTATTATGTATTCGATAATAAAACTTTTGGCGGTATTTGTGTAATCTAAAGTGTTATCTGATTGGCCGAGCACGCTATAGAATATCTCAGGTGGGGGAAGGGGCAGCTCTATAGTAAATTGATATCAGCTAATATCTGACACGCCCCTTATTATATCATTTATTTGCTTCCTGTTTTTCTAGTTTAGATACTCTGTATTATATGCTCGCTTGTATTTCTCTATTGCTATTTGTAGTAGGGTGTTAAACTCAGTTTGGTGTTGGGGTTGATCTTTCTTAAACTTTGCAAAGAATCTAAAGAATGCTGTATCCATATATTTGAATTTCAACTCAATCGCCGGCAGGATGTTATGTGATATGGGTTTCCTTTTTAGTTTGTGGCATAGTAATTCATGTACCTGATTCTCCTTCATCAATGCATCTATAATCTTTGAATAACCTCAAGTTTCTAGTTCAAATTCCTTATCTTCTAATGCCCTTAGTTTTAGTACGCTATTATACCATTCTGTTTTGTTGCTTTTTTCTTCTTTGGATACCTTTTTTTCTTTTACTACATTGCTATATAGGGGTGAGTTAGTAGAAAAGGGGCAAATCATTTTTAGTAAAATTTTTTAATTTTTAAACTAAAATATCTTGACAACTATTTAATCAAATTTGCTAAAAATTTTTTTATTTTAATCTTGAAATTATATAGAATTAAAATAAAAAAAAAATTTATTAAATTTATTAAGATAATTGTTAAGATATTTAAGCTTAAAGTCAAGAAAACTTTTACTTAGAAACAATTTGGCTCTTTTCTACTGACTCACCCTCATATGACCTTTTTGGTGTTGCTGAACTTGTTGCTTTCTGTTTTTATTATCATTGTGTTTTATCTAACTATCTATATTTGCGTCTCCTTGTATTGTTACTATAACTTTTCTGTCTATCTGCATATCTTCCATATTATGTCCTTCTAAGTAGTTCATGTCCAAAGTTGTTGTTTCTTTTTTGATCAATGGTCCTTCTTTGATAGGTTGATCTGCCTCAGTTTGGGTTTTTGAGCTTAGTTTAGCATTGATATCCATTTCTGGTTGCTCAGTTGTTTTGTTTTCATTTGATGACATAATCGCGCATTTTGATGTGTATAGCTAATTTCATCACTTTTTGTAAAATTTTGTCGTTGTTGTTTTGCTTGTCGTTAGTTGAGTTGTTTTCTTTGTTGTCTATATGGCTTGTCTTGGCTTTTTTGTTTTGCTTTCTTTTATTAGTATGGACAGCTTCTCGTGCTTGTTCTTCTGGAACTTCTATTGCTTTTAGATATTTTTTTGAGAAAAGCCCGGGAAGCGTATCTTGTTCTGTCCTTTGGCTGTCATAGCCTTGTGGTGATTTCTTGGCATGGAATATGTTCCTACTCTTTTCCTTTTCTTACTTTTTAGTTTGCTTAGGTCTTAATGTGCAGTATGATTTATTTTATGTACTATTTCTCCGTTAATTTCAAATTTTATCAGATTTTGTTGTTTGTTTGATAATTAGTAGAAAGAGTTAGTTTTTTTTTTTTGATCATAAATTTTAATTTTTTAAAAATAATATTTAATTGCAAAACAGATTAAAAAACCAGAAATAAAGTAGACTTTAATATCAAAATACTTTGTCTTATCTTAAATTTGTATAATTATAACTTTAGGTTTCTATTATTTATCCTTCTTCCCTTTAGTTTCTGTTGACAACATTTATTAATTTAAGCAACAATTGGTTTTAAAGATTATACATATTTGATTACAAATATAATAAAATCAAGGACTTAATTAGGCATCACACACTGCGATGTGCTTGTATATCGCACCCCAATGATCTACCAATCAAATTTGAAGATCAGGTTTAACGTGAAAATTTTCTTTGTGTAACAAACCAAAGAAATTTTTCTAAAATTTGTAATATCAAAAAATTTCATCTACTTAACCACCTTTCATGCTCTAACAAAAAAAATTTCTTGCAAAATTTTGGTATATAACATTATCTAATCTAACTTTTAACACTAACCCTTACTCTTATCCTTACACTAACCTTATATTAATTTAAATTTTTTTATATAGAAAATTTGTTACACAGATCTACAAATTATGTTTACATATTGTGTGCGATGAATTAGCGTATCGCAGAGTGCGTTGCATATATTAATTCTAAAATCAAATATATAAATTACAAATAAACCTTGTATGCATAATGTTAAGCTTTGCCAATTTAACAAATATGTACTATATTAGTAACCAATTAATAGTTGTAATTCTGTTATATAATTACTATTACAGTCAGTACTATCTAAAGCCAACAACTTTTTATATATAGACACTAATTTTTTAGCTGCAATATAACATAATTAACCAATAAAAATGCAGAAAAATTTAATATAAATTTAAATTTTATTAATAAAATTTAAAATTTAGTTAATAAATTTAAATTTTGTTATGTTTTTTTATATATAAGTGCCAAATTTTTAAACTATATATAACTTTAAATTGATATAAACTTCTTAAAATAAGAAATACAGTTGTCCCTTTATAGTTATCCCCCATATAATCACATTATATGTAATCATATTTTCATATTTATGTTTAGGCCAAACTATGACTTAATTTATAAGAAAAAACCTCTATATAAGCACAACCCCTTTATAAGCATATTTTAAAAAATCTACTATGTGCCCAACTATATAATTATATGGGAGATGATAGGACCTGAATAATCTATATGAGATCATATTTGAAAAACTGCTAATGGAGGCCCTTTTTTTAAAAAAAGGTTATATTTGAAAAGTAGATACTGTATTGGAAAAAAAGATTATATTTGAAAACAGCTAAATAGCAAAAAAGGTATATTTAAAAAAATACTAATAAGGCCACACAAACTAGGGTTCCGCAATTTGATTTGATCTTCAAATATTTGAATCAAATATTTGATCAAATTCAAATTCAAATTTGACTATATTTGATTTGATCAAATTCAAATATGGTCAAATTTGATTTGATTTGACAAATATTTGATTTGATTTGAAAATTACTATTAAAAATTCAAATTCAAATCAAATTCAAATTTAAATATTTGAATCAAATCAAATTCAAATCAGAGTCAATTTGATTTGATCAAATTCAAATTGACCCAATATTTGATTTGATTTAAATTTGAGGAACTCTAACACAAACTTATACTATTGGTTTTCATATCCCGGCTGGGTCAGTGAGATATGGTTTTGAAATTTTAATTTTTTAATATATTAGCCAATAGAAATTATCCATTCATAATTATATGAACAGAGCGAATTTTTAATATAGTAAAAATTATTAAATAGTAATTCATATAAGATCGGCAGTATGATCATAATAAAATCTGGGGTTAAGTCTTATATAAGCTATTATTAATAGAGTGGAGTCTGTAGCTGCCTCAAAGTAAAGTTATTTTTTTACTAAGTTAATCTTTCTTTAAGCTTTAACTAAAGTTGTAAAGCTCATTTTTATGATTCTAATGGTAGTGAGATTGGTAAAATTGGCCAAGTAGTTTTTGAGATATCTTAACTTTTGTCTTGTTATATATATAAAATTTCTTTTGCAATTTTTATATGTGTAAAGGGATAAAAGTTAAAATATCTCAAGAACTACTAGGCCAATTTTACTAATATTACTATCATGAGAATCACAAAAATGAGCTCTACAACTTTTGTTAAAGCTGCAAGAAAGGTTTACTTAGTAAAAAAATAATTTTACTTTGAGGCAGCTTCAGATTCCACTCTATTATAAAACTTATATGAGATTTGCCCCAAATTTTACTATGATCATAATGCTGATCTTATGTGGATTACTACTTAATCAATTACATATATAAATAATAATAACAAATATAAAACTTAACTTTTACTAAAACGCACCTATGGAGTTATTGATTAGTGCAATATGTTCTAAGGAAACAAAGTTTGCCTGTATAACAGTATAAAGAATAAAGGTTAAATTTTTAATGTATGAAATTTTTTATCAGGTATCCGGTTGTAAGACAATAAAATTTTTAAATAAAATTTTTTTTATTAAAAAATTTTTTTAAACAAAAATTAAAATCCGGGTCGCCGGGGTCACAAAAGGTTAATCTATTATGACGCAATAAGTTTTTTTACAAATGACTATTAGTAAAAAATTATCAAAAATTTAGAGGTAAGTAGAATTTCTTATGACGAACAAAATTGTCTTAATAACGAGGATCGATTTATTTAATAAAAAAAGCCACTATCAACATTCTACTATTAGGTTTTTATTAAAGCTTAAAAATCAAAATTTTTATTTATTTATTTAGGCATCAATATCTTTTGACCCAGCAATCAGAATTGGATAATTTTACTACCATTCGATTCGTCTCATCGAGATGAATCGAATGGTAGTAAAATCATCCGATTCTGATTACTGGATCACAAGATATCATGTGTGTGTCATAATTGGTAGTGCGCTATAATACCCATATCTACCTTAGTTTTTTTTTTTTTTTTTTTTGATAAA
>QKWP01001209.1:6387-36098 GCA_003550325.1 Gigaspora rosea | reverse complement strand
AATCCTGCCTTTATTGACTAAAGAATGCGCATGTTAATACATACAAAGGTCTCCAACTACTGCCTTTAACCCTTCTTTTTCTACAATAAAGACTCACCCTGCTACTATAAAGTGCCCAGATACGATCTGCCACAGCAACCTTTTTCCTATCCTTAGGCCTTCAACTCACTGAAGGAACTCCCTTGGATCACTGGATGGTGGTCGCTAGCCTTGTCAAGATTGTATTAAGTTCGTTTACCAACAGGTCTGTACAACCCAGACCATGTCAGTTTAGAATTAGTTTGGACTACGTTGGTCAAAAGTGTTTCGATCTTGTCCCACCGTTCTTTCTCCTTTGCTTTGTGCTCTGATTCCACTTCTCTTAAGGTTTTTCTACGTGAAATTTCCTTACGTGGTCTACTTCTTACTGCTCTTTTCCTTTTGTCTTTGTTCGAGATACCTTGATTTTTCTCCCACTCGTTAACTGCCTCGCATTGACACACCCAGATGATTCGCTTGAACTCCCTTCTGAGCTCATAAGTATATCTTTTTCGGGCGTTTCGCAGTTCTGTTTAATTAGATTTTGCGAAGCTATAGTTTTTTATTTTTTAATATTTTTATAAATTTTATAAATAATAATAATAATAATTTTGCAATAATTTTTTTTTATAACTATTCTATTTTCAAATAAAATTATTAAATTTATTTAAAACAACAAAAAATTAAAAATTGTTATGTAGATAAATTTTATTACTAAATTTAGTAAATAAATTACAATATATAGTAAATATTTAATTTATATAAAATTATTTCAAATAATTATAAATAAAATTTATTTATATAAATTTTAATTATATAAATATACAGTAGTTCATTATTTTAATTATATAATTTTTTTTAATTTATAAAAATTTTAACATAAATAATTTAATTTAAATTTTTATAATAATAAATTTCAATTGGTTAAATTAATAAATTTAAAAACCAATTTTTTTAACAACTATCTAATTAAAATTAATTAAAATTTTTTTTA
The DNA here is from genome assembly GCA_003550325.1 of Gigaspora rosea. NCBI lineage: Eukaryota > Fungi > Glomeromycota > Glomeromycetes > Diversisporales > Gigasporaceae > Gigaspora > Gigaspora rosea. The sequence continues at coordinate 35,086 of QKWP01001209.1, read as the reverse complement.
CAATTTCATTATAACCACTATATTAATATATATAAAATTTAAACTCTTTTTCTGTTCTGCAAACTTATGCTGGTTTCTAGTTTTTAATTGTAAATAACTTTTAATTTACTAAACCAATTTTGATGATTTAGCTACTAGGGTTCTTTAATTCAAATCAAATCAAATATTGGGTCAATTTGAATTTGATCAAATCAAATTGACCCTAATTTGAATTTGATTTGATTCAAATATTAGAATTTGATTTGAATTTGAATTTTTAATAGTATTTTTCAAATTAAATCAAATATTTGTCAAACCAAATCAAATTTGGCCATATTTGAATTTGATCAAATCAAATATAGTCAAATTTGAAATTGAATTTGATCAAATATTTGATTCAAATATTTGAAGATCAAATCAAATTGTGGAACCCTATTAGCTACCAAAATGTTCCTCTCAAAGAAAGAATTTCAACAAATCTAAATTATTAAAATTCAATTATTAGATCCTAAGGTCGATATAGATTTGTATTACTATAAATACTATCATATATATATTTTTTTTTAATTCGGTAGTCATGCCAATACTTTATTAGGGATTGTATTATTTTAACATAATAACAAAAATTATATAAAAAGAAAAACTATCTTTCTATAACCTAAATTACAAATATTAGCTCACCCGGTTATTTAGAGAATACCTATGTGCAACCTGCTATAGTAAGATTTTCCTCGTACTATACAGCTTTGTTCTAAGTTGTATAATACTTTACAGGATGGTTCTTACAGCCTATCATAACTACCAACTATATTTTCTACCAACTAGCTCGCTCACCACTGTTGATCCAATGAGCTACCTCTTCTCTAACTACCTTTTAAACTTCAATGTCCACGACTTTTTTTCTTGTTTTTTCTCTTTTTCTATGCTCTGTGCTTTTCGTAGCGACTTCTCTTTTCCTTTCTTGTTTTCTTTCTTGCTTCTTTTCTTTCTCTTCTGCCTTTTACTACGTTTCTTCTTTACGGTGATATTTAACTCCTCCTCCCACTCTTTTATTAGCTTATATCTAGGGATCCATACTCTCCTATATATAAGCTTTATCCATTTTTTCCATAGAGTAACCAAGAAGCTTACGGTCTGTTTGTTTGACTCGAAAAGTGGTCTCAATTCTTCATAGTCTTCTATTGTTATCAGGCCTCTTATCCACGCTCTCTTCTTCTTAGCTCATCTCTGTACTACCCTTTCCTAAACTTACTAGAACCTCTTCTATTTTTCTTTTTATTTCTTCTATGTTTTCTGACTTTCGTAAGCTTGATTTTACTGCACATTCTTCAAGGTTTCTAAGTAGGTTTATCGATACTTTGCAGCTTACGAGGTCTCTACTGTTTCATTCTTTTCTTTGCAGACTATACAGGTAGTACTGTGATACACGTCGGGTTTTCTTTTGTTTAAAGCCACTAGAACTGGTAGCAGGTTGTTAATACACTTAAGTTCGAAGAGCTGTAATGTGTTTTCTTCTATTGTGTAGTTTTGTACCCTTGTACTACTTTCAGTAATTTTGTAGAAGGTTGGCCAATGTTGGAGCTTGGTGCGTTCTTGATAAGTTACATTGTTCTTTGCATGTGTAAAGATCTATTCTGCTTTGTTAACCAATCTTGTAAGCATTTTAACAAAGGAGCGAATTGGTTTTCGATTGGTTCCTTATTCCATTTACACCTTATCTTAGTACAAAGTGCTTTTGACTATTAGCTTCTTCCTTGGCTTTTCTATCAGCTACTTCATTAAAGATTTCTCCTGAGTGACCTTTAACTTTAACTCAGTGAACTTTAAGTTTCTTTGTTTTTATTAGGCTGACTACCGATGCCACTAAGCCAACATTTTTAATCTTTATCCATTTTCTTGCGCTTTCTGTATTGAGACCTTTTTGGATTGCTAATATCGCTGTCTTGCTGTCCGTTCTAATTTCATGCTTTTTTCATTTGGCATTATTAACAGAGCAACTAAAATTGCGACAAGTTCAACCCGTGTTAAAGAAAACCACTTTTCAGTTGAAAAAGCCATCTGTCTAATACATTGACCCTCCTCATTTACCTGAACAATTCCGCAACCCATTTTCATCAAATTTCCCACCTTCTCTGTTCCAAGTGAGCCATCAGTATAATATACTATATTGTTTAGGTTAAAATTCTGTTCCAAAATTCCTTCTAACCAATATCTTATTTCCACATTTCTGACAATCCTATCTATATAGCATTTTTCTTAGCTCTTACATTCTACTGAAATCTCTTCTCTACTCCTTATTGCTTGAATCTCTCTTATCGGAGTGTTTTCCTTACTTTTTCTTTCTGTAAAACTATTTCCTATAGTTTGTATCTTAAATAATGATTGAACACCCCGTACCGTTTTCTTAACCAAATTTGTTATATTATCTAAAATTGTACGTTTTTTAGTAATATTACTTGAGTTACTATCTGGTTTTAAAATGGTGTATTTTTCATTTTCTGTTTCTATATCCACTTCCATATATTTTTCTATTTCAAGATTTTCTCTTGCTTTTTTTTGACTCTTCCAATTTCTGGTTCTTTGTCAGCTCCTTCTTTCTATAAAATTCATTCTCTTTTCCTTTTATCAGGCTTTACCCTAATTAGGCGAGGGGTAAAGCTATTTTGATTTGGGACTGGTACCATATACTTAGATCTTACTTTTCTGGTACCACTATGTTCGATCATTTCATTCTCAATCACCTTGAACCAATTTGCTACTTTTCCTTGCAAATTAATACCGAGAGCTGCTTTGATTTGCGTTCATATGCACATTGTTGCTCCATCTTCCTGCAACAATTGCGAAGTTAAATATAAGCCCAAAGTGCTTGCACTGGTAGTCTCGTAGTGTATTTGTCTGCTTTCTAGCATTGCTGTAATCGCGTGATCATTCTGTATGGTAACTAGATCAAGATCCTAGCTCTCTGTAAAACTGTTACTCTCAATGAAAATGTCTAACTAAGCTGCTTGCTGTAGCACTTTTAACACCAGATTTTTGACTTTGTACCCTCTCTTACATAGTAGGTCCTGATTCGTCAACAGACATTTTATTGCGCCTAATTTTCTTTGCCCTTGCCTAAGTCTTGTTACTGTTGTTTTTTCCACATTGCCTCCTTCATTTAATCTTATCAGTAGTTCTGTAATGTGATGTTCCATAAGACGATTCCATAGACCTTTAAAATTTAACATATTTGGATGTTTTGGTATTGTATTTGCCATCATTAAAGATAATGACATTTTCTATTTGGCTAAACACAACATTGGCTGCTGGATTTTTTAGCATTGTTTTTTTGATGGACATGAAACTATTAGTCTATACTCCAGGGCTGTACGGCATTGTTTATATAAATAATCTGGGCAAGAGACATTTTCTTGTATTTTAAGAGTCCTACTATTTGGTTGACTTCTTTCTTTGCTCTCACTATATCAGCTTTCTGTTGGTTCAAGACCAAAATCCATACACCCAAAAAACGTATTGTCTCTTTTGGGTTTTTAGCCAATACTCTTATAGGAGGATTTCTAATAACTACAGAGTGTTCTTCCTTACAACTTTTTCCTTTTGGGCACACCACGACTAACTCAGTTTTACTAGTATTAATTTCAATATCGTTTAAGTAGTAAAGTTCTTTTGCTATATCAAGTGTTCATTGCATGTTTGCCTGACTTCCTGTTACCCAAGTTGTGTCATCTTCATAAGCTAAGACACCAACTTGTACCTCTTCTTTTTCTACTCTGTAGTTTCTATTTGCACACATGCCTTTTAATTGCATTTTGTAACCTAACTTTTCGTTTTGAATTCTACATAGCAAAGGGTTATAAAAGATTTTCCACATCAAGGGCGAAAGCACTTTCCCTTGATCTATTTCATCCTTTGCTTTAAAAAACCTAGTGTTTCTGTGTTCTGTTATGACGCTAATTTTCCTGTTCTTATAAATGTTTATTATAAAGTCTATCACCTTTCTTGGAAAGCAAATACGCTCTAGTGCTTTTTCCAGCGCGACCATGCTAACTGAGTCGAAAGCTTTTTTTATATCTTGGAAAAGGATCCATTATTCCTTTCTTTCTTCTACTGCTTTTTTTAGAATGTTATTCATAATATTTATTGGGGCTGCTGTACTCTCGCCGGACAAGTCTGCGAAGTTCGCACCTTTTAAAATTCCCTCTTTTTTAGCACTGAGTTAAGTCTAGACTGGATGATTCTTGTTATCACTTTCCTAAAGATTTCTAGTAATGCAATAGGCCTCGTACAGCTCAAATTATATTCCCAGCAACTTGTTTTGGGGATCAAAAAGAGTTGTTCTAATTTCCATTTTTTTGGAATTTTGCCTGTGTCAAGTATCATATTTGTAAGCTTGATAAAATCCTTTATTGTCCTTGGTGTGACTTTTTTTAAAAGAATGTACCCAATTCCAGATATTCCTGGTGCTGTTTTATTATGCATCTTGTTCAATGCAGCTATCCACTAGGACCCCAAAGAACTCTGATACAACTTAGATCTGAGTTTGTATAATTTTAGCAGTATTTTAGCCAAATAGATATATAAAATAGAGCAAAATTTGAAATTTTACTATATAAAAATGCAATGTTTGATGAATTTCTATGCAAAATTTCCTTTTTTAGAATCATTTAAGTTGAATTAAAGTTCTTCGGGGTCCTTATCCACTCCTCCTCATTAACTGGGTTGAGAATATTTTTATAACATGACAGATTTATCCAGCTCTTCACATTATACTCTTCACTCCATTCTTCATTTATTTCTTTAAATTGTGCTTTCTCTCGCGGAATTGTTTCTCAAAATGCTCTACTACATACTCTTTAACTTCCTCTCCTTAAACTATTAATTCCTCATTCTGGTATCGATCGGTTTTATTCCTTAGAACTCTGTCTATTTTAATCCCACTATATGGTCTGTTTAATAGGCTAATTGGCATTTTCTTCTTCTCACTACTTATCATACAAAATCTGGCCTCTATTCTATCACGTATCTCTTTTTCTTTTCTATTTCTTTCCTCAACCTTTGCCTTTTTCTTTAGCACCTTTCTCCATTTTCTCAACTCATCGTCATCAACCTGGTTCCATGTACTGGAGTAAGGGCAAAGAGGGTATTTGTGTTTTGTTCTCCTTACTATAATATTTTATAAGTTATTAAATATTTACTATATAATAATACACAAATCTATTTTGATTTTAGGATCTAGTGATTGAATTTTTATGATTTTAGGCTAGTTGGAATCCTCACTCTAAGAGGATCATTTTGGTAGCTAAATTATCAAAATTGGTTTAGTAAATTAAAAATTATTTATTATTAAATTTTATTAATAAAATTTATAGTTTATACTAAAATTTTTTTAATTTTGGCCAGAACTTGATAATTTCAGCCAGAATTACACCTGATATTCCAGCTGACCCACCCACCCACCAATGATGTAAATTGGATTCGTGCAGTAGGTACAGCACACATAGATTTAAATTTGTGCATATATTGGGGCTCCCCATATATATAACACGCATATAAATTTTTTTTTGTATTTTTTTTTGCATTTGCGTGAATAAAAATTTTTTGAATTTACAATACTGCCACCCACCCCTAAATCAACTAATTTCTGAAAGCCTTCTTATATTTTATAGAGGTTTCAAACTTAAATCCAATCAAATATTAAATATATTTGAATTTGATCAAATTAAATTTGATTTGATTTGAATTTGATTTGAATTAAAAATTCTATATTTGAATTTGATTTGAATTTTTTAAAATTTTGTTTATACAGTAAATTTTTTAAATATTTCAAATATTTGATCAAATCAAATAGTAAAACCTCTAATATTCCAATTTGAGTTATATTTTCAGATTTAAACAAAATAAAAATTTTTTATATGCTTTTATATATTATATAGAGTTTTATTTTTAGAGCACTGACATTTATTATCTAATATCCATTTACTATAGAGGCTTATCCCTACTCCAAGTAATATTTTTGTCAAATTTAATTGGCTAAAATTTTTATATAAGGTAAGATTTGGCTTGACCTCTACCCTCTAGGGTGAGGGGCACAGGGTTCTTGGGCATGCCCCCCTTGTGCATGCCCATGTGCATGCCCAGAGGCATGCCTTTAAGCTAGAAAGCATGCCCATTTCATTTGATATTTAAAAAATATATACTAAGCAAACATATTTTTTAATTGGTTAATAATAATAACTATTCTAAAGATAATATTTATATAGTAAATCCTCTATAATTGTATTTTATCAGAGAAAAATATATTATAAAGATCTATATCTGGACTTTAATAAATTATTTTAAAGTTTTTTTTTGTACTGATAAATAAGATCTATATTATTTTATTAATAATTATTTTATAAACAATTTAAGATTATTTTACAGATAATTAATTTGCAGATAAGTTCAGTTTTTAAACAGTTTATATAAAGCTTTTTCTTTATAAATTATACTAATCTTTAATTCTAATTCTAAATCACAATAACTATAATTATTAGGGTTCCTCAAATTCAAATCAAATCAAATATTGGATCAATTTGAATTTGATCAAATCAAATTGACCCTGATTTGAATTTGATTTGATTCAAATATTTGAATTTGAATTTGATTTAAATTTGAATTTTTAATAGTAATTTTCAAATCAAATCAAATATTTGTCAAATCAAATCAAATTTGGCCATATTTGAATTTGATCAAATCAAATATAGTCAAATTTGAATTTGAATTTGATCAAATATTTGATTCAAATATTTGAAGATCAAATCAAATTGCGGAACCCTAATAATTATTTTGTTTATAAAATAAGTTGTTAATAAGAACCAGTCATTGAAATAAATTTGTTTATAAATTAGTATTTATAAAATAATCAAGTGGTTCTATAAGTTATAATAAAGTATATTTATAGAGGGTGCACTTATACAAGAATACTTATATATAATTATAAGGGCATGCCTGAAGGGCATGCCTTTAGTTCAAGGCATGCCCTCCTGGGCATGCCCAAAAATTTTCACATGCCCTCACCCTACTACCCTCTAAAATATTACCTAATAAATGTTAGTGCTCTTATATTAATTATATTTTCAAAAATGCTTTAAAAAAAGTAATGTATTAGTTTTTTGCTATATTTTAAACAAGAATATTGCTAACTAGCTCTCTGGTAATTTAGCCACCCTATGATTTACCAATCAGATTGCAAAATCTTGTATAACAAAATAAAAAAATTTTAAAAAATTTTAAAAAATTATTAATATTGCAAAATTATATTACAAAAACTAGTTTTGGGCTATTAAATAAAAGTTTTTAGCATCTAATTTTGCATATAAATAATCTATTTTCTAACTTAATATAATCTGTATCCTAACTCTAACCTTTAAAAAATAATTTATTTATATAAAAAAAATTATATAAAAATAAAAGATAGTTAAATTTTATAATTTTAACCAAAAGTTAAAATTTGTTAAATTCTTTAAACAATTATATTAAAATACTAATTTATATATATAGTATATTTTATTTGTAATACTAAATAGTGTAGTTTTCAAAAATTAAAAACAAAACCCTTATTATATTATTATTTTATAATACTGAAATTGTTCTGGTGAAAGGTTTACATGAGCGCCAGTTTTTGGTATTACTGCTGCATTTTTCAAATATCTGTTTACCTTTTTAATAAATACTATTAACATATATATATTACAATATTAAAAATTAATTAAAGCAATTGAGCAAACATTTACCTGCAAATAAATGGTTTACTTCTTGAAATTTTTTCTTTCTTAAATGTCGAATCTTAATAAAAATCAATTATAAATAAAAGTTCAGCAAGGTTAGCATGCATATTTGACATTTAAATACAGTATCAAATAGCAAAAAAATCTAATATAGAAATAACTTAAAAACAAATATTTTAACAAAAATCTCTTTTAAAGATTTGTTGCTATTGTTCAAGCTAAAATTCTGTTAGAATAGATTTTTACTTGATTTATAATGTTAAAGCTAAAATGATTTAAATTTATCGTTATGTGTTTAAAAATTTGGCATTTTATATGGGTGCGCAAAAAGGAAAACTTGTAAGTAAAAATGCCCCGCGCACCCACATATATATATTATTTATATAATTTACTGACTAGTCAAAATTAAAATTGACTAATTATAATTGATTATATAGTCTTCAAATTTGACACTTTTTTGATTTTTTGCTATTTGGTATTGTGAAAATTTATGTAGCTTACCTTCAAAGAATCAGGTATGAATTCGATTGGAATCGCACCTAACGTGCCATCAAACCTATTTCAAAGTTAATATTATATTAAATTTAAGGTTTATAACAAATTTGTTTCTGTCAATTGCAAACCTATTTTTTTTTATGTGTAAATATCGCTCATCACCATCTTCACTCTCTATCTTTTGAAGTATAATGACATTATCTGCTTCCTGAGAAATTTTCGCTGATCCAAATATTGAACTCATATCTAATAATTCTCTACTGTCCTTTTTTGGATGAACCACCATTGTTATGTGAACATTTTTTTCAGTAGCGAATCTACGGAAGGCCGAAATCGTGCGATCTTGTAATTCCCATCTATCTGTGAATTTTCCTTGTTCTGAGATCATGAATTGCAAATTATCAATAATTATATGTTGAACATCGAAAGCATATATAGCGTGATTCATGGCGTCTATTACTGTCGAGACTTCAGTGCTACCAAAAAATTTGAGAAAATACATTGGCAACTAATGTCAATATATATTTAACAGTATTAGTCAATTTATTATTTATATAATTAGAGGATGAATTGACAAAAAAAAGTTTACCTGTTGAAATTTTTGTGCCCAGTTCATGAATTCTCCAGGGTTTTTAGATAAATCTTCACCAGCGAATTGTGTTAGCATTTTCTTTGCCAAACGTATATTAGGTATTTCGAAACTTCCCCACAATGTACTCACACCTGACTTACAATAATCTAGAGAAAGTTGGCTTAAAATAGTAGTTTTACCAGAACCTGTAGGACCTGTAAAAATTGTCAATTCGCCAGGTCGATGTCCTTTCAAAATTTGTGTTAATGCAGGTAAATCTTTTGACGAAATTCCACGAACTTGCCCTGGGTTAATAACTTCTCTGTATACAGCTTCTTTGAGATTGTCAAAATTTAAAATTTGTTCGTGTTGTAATGGCTTGGCTAGTGATAAAATTTCATTTAAATTCTTTCCCATGATTAAGGCTTGACTTGCATTGATTGGCCCATTGAAATTGTTGCATCTTGTATTTACAATCAGACATCTGTCAATTCCCAATTTTTGAGCAAATTTCTCTGCTGCATCTTGACCTTGAACATCATCATTAAGCCAAATATATATTTTTGAAAATCTTTCTAGTAAGGGAAGAATTTCTATTGGTAATTGATATCCATTATTAGGAAGGCATGTAGCAGGTATTTGAGTTTCTTGGTAAACAGTCATCGCATCATATTCATTTCCCGTCAAGATGATGGTTTCGCATTCCAATGGAATTAAATGGTAACCAAAAAGGCCAGAATGAACTGATGGTGGATCAAACGTGATAAATTCATTGTCCTCAACAGAATAAGCTTTAATTCGGGCAACCTTATATTTTAATACATTATCTTGATCCTGATCGTCAAAACATGGTGCCATTCTCGGAAATGTTATACATAACTCTTTTGCATCCTGACGCGATATTTTTATTGATGAATTCGACTTTATATTGCAATACGTAGCAATTCCTACTTTGTAAGCAAGCAGTGTCGTTAAAGTTATACCATTATTATTTTCAAACTTTTCAATAACCTTAGGATAATTTTGTAATTCATTTGAATATTGTTCTATTTCTTCAGGACTTGATAAATAGGATGGACAACCTATTCCCATTTGTGTTGAATTAATGACTTGAAAAGTACTAGTTTTGGTTATCAACTGCATATAATCTTTCCAAGTTCCTTTAGTCATACATTCATTACATCGATATGTACCATCATTCACATTAATTTCTATGGAAAAAAAGTTTGATTTTTTCGGACGACATTTTGGACATTTAATTTTCAATACTTTATCATTATTAGTTTTCCTAGGAAACTGATAATGTCTATTAAGAAAATCCAAAACTTCACCCGGTTTTGGAATATAATATTTTGTATAGTCGTTGGGTGAAACTACTTCATGTAAAGAGCGAAAGGCAAAACCTGGTCCCAGGAAAGTACGAAAGACGAAACTCCCAGGTGAAATGACAACCCCCTGGTGAAAGGCGGAACCCCTGGAGGAAAGAGAAAATTCTGGCGAAAGGCGAGACCCCTGATGAAAGGCGAAACCCCTGGTGAAAGAAGATACCCCTGATGAAATGCGAAGCTTTTGAAGCTTTAGTAAAAGACGAGACCCTGAGAAAGGTCGAGTAGATAAAGGCATTTTTTTATTATATCGTGATCGTGATTTTTTTGTTTATATTTAAATTGCTACCCCTGAAAAATTTGATGACGTATTCGATTACACTCTTAATTATCTGTTATCACATATCTGATATCTGTTATATCTGTTATAGTTAAATTTCTAGCAATTTATTCAAATCTAGAGATTCTTTTTATAATATTTTACTACGTAACTTTAATCCAGTAACCTGTTTTTTAGCATAAAATCACATATCATTACATCTTTTAATATTGCTGGTCAAATTGGTCAAGTCTATTATATAGATATAATATATATATTATAATAAATCATATTTAATAACTGATAAATATTCTACTTGACCAATTTGATCAGTAGTCTGGTCTGGTCAAGCTTGGTCTCAACACTGTGATATACTGTATTTTTTTGGAATTGGATTGTACCGGTAAGAGCTTTTAACAATTTAAATTTACTAATTTGTAATGCTAATAGAAAAATCGGCGCCTCAGTACAGTACTTGTTTTACTACTGTAGAAATTATAAATTATACTGTAACAACCCGTAAATGATTGACTCAATCAAAAAAAAAGTTACTATGTGGCACTAACTTACACTACAGTCGGAGATGCGGATACGGAGTATCTATCTGTAGACATGTGATCAAAAAAGACGCGTCGGAATTCAATCTTTGGTTTGTGACATCACGTGAAATATAAGTAAACCTAATTTTTTTATAAAATGTCACGAAGGATTCATGACGTTAATTTTGACTCTCGACAAAAGTTCGATAGTCATGATCCTGCCGGTTTCGGCTTCTCCATCCCTCCCGCCTTCGTATCCGAAGCTTTATTTGAAAGCCAGTAAAAAACTTTTACAGCCTCAATTTCTTTTACTTATTTTTGCAGTTAGCATTGGTTTGTTCATTACCTGCGTCGTCTTAGTTGATTTTCAAGACGACAACGAAGACATTATAGAAGAAGAAGATGCGGATGACTAAGGAAATGCCTACCACTTTTCAATTTAGGAATGCTATGCATTCAAATGAACAATCTACCACAATGAAACTCGATGAAGCTCGGTCGTCTTCGCGAGAAATTTGGGAAAACGCTATAAATACTTTATTAACTGCGCTTGGTAAATTATCTATATTATATTATTCATTATTATTTCATTGCTTCATTATTTTATATGTTAACTATCATTTTTTTTAAATTTGAACGCCAGAGAACATTTTGCTAGACAACAATGGTATGTCAATAAAACTTGGAAGCTCTGAAGCTGACCGAAGAGTGAAAACATTATCTGCCTGTACGCAAGATTTTCAAAATCCCATTTTTAAATCTTTTTAAATTAATGTTATGTTAATTATTAATTGAGATTTAATTTTATATTGTTCGGTTTACAGCTGAGCCTATGATGTTGGAGGAATTTGAAGGTTCCTTCGGTAGTTTATCACCCCTTAAGCGAAAACGCGACGATGATAATCAACGTAATTACAAATGTCAAAAAATATCAAAATCATTGTCTTCAAGACTAGCTAGGAGTCTTTCATTTTCAGAAGATGAAACAAATGATGATGATGATGGATTATCGAATGCATTTACTTCTTTGAACACTTATGAAATAACACGTTCATCATTTAGTTTATCATCTTTACCTCAACGTAATATCAAAAATTTTACCAGTCGACTCTTTGACAGCAAACGTACAAAGAAGTCTGTTAATAATTCTTTAGATATGGATATGACGGTTGATAATAATTCTAGCGAATTTGTTGATAGTGATACAAAGCTAATTCACGAACCTGCTAGGATACAATCAATGCGTCGTATAATATCCAATCCTGATGATTGTAATTGGAATATTACGATGACTGATTGGATTGAATTACAAGCACAGAAAAGAAATATGCATTTACAAGAATTTCAATCACAGTTTCAGGAACGAATTCGCGATATGGAATCAACACTTACGATTCTTCATAATTCAATTCCTCAAGCTTTTGATGATATTATGACTTTAATTGATAGATTTTTGAGCAATGCTGAATGGTTGAAATGCGACTATTGTAAACCTTTCATAGTAAGTCAAACCCTTAGACCATTCTGTAAGCATAGTGGCACACTTTCCACCATAAATTAGTTGATCAACTCAATTAATGCCCGTAAAAAATGAGGTTATAATATATAAAATTAAATTCTGATCACGTGTTTTTTCATAGCAAATTTTCCCCCAATGGCAAACTTTGGGAAAGAATGTGGAGAATATTGTTCAATATGTTGAAATCGTTGAAGACATGAAAGCAACTGTTAATTCTGAATATCCTCAAAACAAGGATATTGGGTGTAACTTGCAAAGATTTCTAGAAGTTTTGGAATTCAAGAAATCTTTATATGGTGAAGTTTTGCAACAGTCAGGGTTATCATGGAAGGCTCAGGGATTTCCTGTTGAGGATAATTGGTTTCATGCAATGAGACAATGGTTATTTGGTTTGGCTTTTAATTGTTCTGCCATTATGATTAATGAAATGAATAAATATGATCGCATAAATGCAGATGACATAAGAACTACAAAGGTATTAATTAATATATTCGAATTAATCCGAGATCATTATTTGTTATACTCTTTAGACATGTATTTTTAACTTATTTGCTCGAATACCTTTAAGATTATGGAAAACATTATGAGCTGTATAAAGATTACAAGTTATACCGTCGAATTAACTGGATCCCCAAATAACGAACTTATCCTATCAAGTCTTGTTCTCGCCACTTCTTATGTCAATCTATCATTATCTCAAATAGATAAAATGGAAAGTAAAATTCGATGTGTTGAGGTCCGAATGATGCATATTTGCAATAACATTAATCACATCCTACATCAATTACTTATTGTACAAGACACATATGGACAAGATATCACATTTACAATTGACAATGAAGAATACCAACAAAATCTTAAAAATGTTGAAAATTTTGCAACAGCGTTAGTTGAAGTCGGATTAAGATTATGCGAACATATTACTAAACCAAAAACCAATACCGTGACAAATCCTGTAAACTTTAACTATATATATTTAGATTTCGTGATGAAATTTATTAATATGGTAAGATTTACGTGACGAGACCGGTGTGTTTATAATTTTACTAGCATTAGTGACAATTTTTCATCTTAAACAGGCTCTTGAGTATTCTGGTATAGAAGAAGCAGTAGAAATCAGAATGCGTCCTCTGCTTGCAAGTTTGAGAAATATGGAAGTCTCTTTGTCTTCTGTATAAGGGATAATTTGTTTAACGGTTTATTAACATTTCACAAGCATCGTATAACTTCTTAAAAGATTGTAATAATTCTAAAACATATCAAATTTGTAAAATTATAAAAGTTATTTGGGTATTTAGCTTTAATTCATTTACAATAATTTTAAAACATTGTTTCAATTTTATTATAAATTTTTTTAAGCATGAATCTTTCTAAAATATATAAATAAAAAAATTATAAAATCCTGTTTAAATCTCCAGAAAGCAAAGCCTTATTTAACTTGCTCGAGTTTTCAACTTTGTAAAGCATTGAAGCGTATTAACCTTTAGCAGCAGAAAAAAAACTCGTATGTTACACTAACCACATGATCTTCTAAAAACGGTCATTTTATATTAATACTTGATTTCATTCGTGCAAAATAATTTCTTGGTTTCCATAATATAAAATTTTAATAATAGAACTAGAAATTTTATAAAACCGAGAAAAAAAAAAAGTTTTTGAATCTTAAAAAATCTCACCCATATATTATAATATATAAAGTTTGCGAAGCCATATTATGAAAACCAAAAAATTAATTTGCATGGTAATAATACATAACATGAAATTCAATAATATTTTAGTTTAATTTTTATCAAAGAGGAAATAAAAATACAAAGGAAAAAAGTTTTTTTTATAACTTCTCAAGTCGTAAGTTATTTAAAAGTTAAATTAGATAGCCCAAGATAATAGCAGATCACTTTCTTCCTCGTTAATAAATGGCATTTCGATAGTCTTGATCATCATATCGCCACACAAAACACATTCCGAGGCTACATAATCATCCAATTCATCCTTTATTCATGTAATAAACCGATTTTTTAGCAAGTGCAAAATATCTAATTACATATTAAGAAAAGAGAAATTATATACCTTCAATTGATCAACTTTTGACACGACTACAGCTACATCGTCACCACTAGGTGCAGCAACATCTGGTAATATCAATCCTTTTAATCGGTCTAGACCTCCAGGTGCAAAGCCGTGACGTTCACGTGTTGTACTGTCAGGCGTACGATTAAAGTTAGATATTTCCTTCGCTATTTGTTCTTGAAGATCTAAAATTTTGCGAAGTTGGCCTGCACTAAGATGCTTTGTAACCTAACAAGAGCCAAGGTGTCAAAGATACAGACTGAACATTAATAAAACAAGGATGCACATTTTTTTACCTCTTGGATCAAACAATCTGCATGAAAAGCATGTTGACACGGAAAGATATAAAATTGCCTTGTCAAAAGTGGAAAATCGCATAACGAGCATTTCTCTCCAGATGTAACTATTGCAAATCTATCAAAATTATGCCTTTTTTAGTAATAAAAAGATAACTAACGTGCAGAAAAAGGGGTATCAACCCACCGACTTCGCAACTCTCGTATATCTAATCGGATGCTTTCTGCACTTTTTGTTGCCTCATCCATTTCTGATTTTAATTCTTCGATGTGCATATTGTACTCCTCAAGAGCGGTACATATTTCACTCTTAAATAAAAACGATGGATTGTTATATAATGTCAAAAGAGCTCAAAAAAATCTAATGAATAACACAAGAAAAAAAACCTTGAAATTATCAATTAGAACAAAATCAGGGAAAAAAGGTAAAATATCTTCGATCTTGAGTAGCTCACACTGCTGCAAATAATCCATTGCCCTAATACCGGACAAAAAAGTAAAAGTGCAATATTAACAAATCGATCATAAACTTTATTTTTTAAAAAAAAACTTACATTTTAATATCTTGTTTTTTTTCAACCACGTGTGCAATCTTAAGCCGTGCAATCTTAAGCCAAAGCTTTTTACGCAATGGCTCATCATCATCTGGCTTGTCAGCATTGATTTTCGCAAGGTCCAAATCATTATGCTACATGATATATGTGTTAAATTTCACAGATAATTGCATAAAATATCATTTTCACGTAACAAATTGCATAAATGTCATACCTTCAAAGCTAGGTCAACAGCTTCTTCAAAAAGGCCCATATTGCTATAAATATGTACACAACTTTGCGTTTTTCCATTCTGACTACAAATTCGTAGCGCATAATCCATGTTATAATGAGGTTCCTTTCCCTGAGAATTGAATTTTTATTAATATAAGAATTTTAATTTGGTTATCAAAAATAGTCAGACATACTTCTCTCGCCAAAAATTTCAGCAGAGAGGTTTCGTCATTATTTGATGAAGGTTGTGTGGCATACAATGTAAGAAGAAAATTGTGAATTGCGGGGTCAGTATTGTTAAGTTGCGTTACTACATAGTGCAAATATCTTATAGCTTGATTCTATGACAAATTAGAATATCAAAGTTAAAAAAATACATATAGCAATTTGAACTATTGAAAATATAAATATGTACTTCAGTAACGTTTTCTGGGGCTTTTGAGTGATCATATTTATATTTCAATAATGCAGGCATCAAGTTTCTAGGATTGAGGTTTGGTTGTCTCATCCAGACATTAACAGTTTCGTATGGTGCATTTTCCATTAAAATTGGAGCAAATTTATAATAGTCATCAATTGACGCCTAAACAATTGTAGGTATTAATCAACATTTGTATATTATCACGAATTGGAACACGATACAATAATAATGATAGATACTTGTTTACTAAGAACATCCAAAGCTTGCTTATAATCTTTTTCTTGAATCCAATGAGAAATTACTTTATCATAATCGCCAATTAATGAAGCATAAAACAAGAGTTCTTCTGTACGTCCATGGCTAGCGATAAGTTTGTAAGTTGTTCGCTTGTCCAAATTTGCCTGAAATATTAGGAAATGCATTAGCAAATATAAACACATTTGTATAAAAATCTAAAGTCATTATTCATAAACAAACTTGGATACCTTGAATTGTTCTAGAAAATTTTTAAATTCTCCTTCTAAAACCCTCTGTTCGGCTTTATAATTACTAGTGTCTTCGGTGCCGGCACCTGAAGCTGTTAAATCCTCAAACATGTTAATTTTACTAAGATATATTTCGACGAGCCAAGTAGAAATCATTGTTTTCTGTGTCAAATCCTTTTTATACCGAGTTAGAAAAAAAATTATTTATTTATCTAATAATAATAATAATAATAATGATAATAATGATAAGCTGGAATCATTTTATCTTACTGTGCGTCGAAGTTTTTCCAATTTATTCAATAGATAGTTTCTTAATGCATCTCTTTCATCCCGTTCTACAAATTTAAGTGCGACTTCTTCAAAAGGAACAGTAGATTGAGCGTAATATTCTGCTGACAAAAGGAATCGACCTTGAGAAAAGTAATGATCTGCCTGGGTAGTAAGAACTTCATCGCATTGAACAGGATTCTAGGATATAATAATAAATATTAATAGAAAAGTTTAATGGATTATATACAAAGTGTACAATTAATAATCAAATATGAATTGATTTAATAATAACCTTGCAATATTGTAGAGCAGTATCAAATTGTTGTTTTTCTAGATACAACTTCCATACATCTCTGTCTTCCTTTGCTACGATAAGCTCAAATATGGAACCATCTGTGTAAATCCAGAACGTATTTTTAATACTATCTACAGCCATACTTTTAACCACCTCTCCCGCTTTCTAATAAACAGAAAGGGGATATTTTGATTTCAGTATGGAAAAATGAAAATAAAGAACTCTATTGATATAAAATTATTTATAACATTATTCTAAGGGCACTTACAAGTGGAATGATCTCTTCATAAACTATTTGATCGTTCAACAGACAAATAGCTCTAATGCGTTCTTTATATAGCAAAATGAAGTGAAATTCGGTAAGAGCAATCGACAAAGGACATTCAGTGATCAGGGTAGATGGATCATTTTCTGACGGCACTGAAGGATATCTAATCGGATTATACACATAACGTATTTATTTTGATTTTAGTCAACGAATGCTAAAGTGTATAAGTAATACATACGGTAACAATTTTGCACTGTCAATCACATGATCTTGAGATCCAAAAACAAGACTGCCATGATAAATGCCAGGACCTAATCATACATTATGTTTGTATGTCATTCTATTGTTTATATACAATGCAAATTAAATAAATTGTATATATATATATAATCACCAGTCAGCCACGCGAAATTCTTAGCCGACCCTTGATATTGTATATCTTGATACTGAGAAAAGAAGTGTAATTCACTGTGTGAAAGATTGCCAGGAATTTCTTGAAAATCTAAAAATTAAAAAGGTAAAAAAAAATATATATAAAATAAAATAAATTTTTAAAAAAATAATAATCATGAGAATGTATTGAATTATTATAAATGTATAAACTCTTCTATCATAATACCTGGGCTGAAACTATATTTAGAAAATAGACTCTCAAACATAGAGCCACCATCCATATCAGCACTAGGGTTTGCCTGGCCTATGAATTGGTATATTCTTGTAGGAGTTGTAGCTAATATGAAATATTTTCGAGGAATGGCAGGAAACTCTTCAACTCGAAGGCCGGTTACAGGTTGATGATCAGTTAACGAATATACCTAGAATTGGTTATTATTGCATTATATATTACTGACATATTCAATCATATTATTTGAAAATAATTTAAATGATATAAGTAGTAAATGAACCTGTTTGAGATATTTTTCTCCTCTTTTAAAGTATTCATCAGTTGATTCTATTTCAGCTTCGAAAAGCGAACCATTGCGACTTCCGATTAAAATCTTTTTGGTTGAAATATCGGAAGTTCCTACGGTTTTATTCCATCCAACGGATTCAATTGTTATGCCCTAATTCCTCAACATAAATATATTGTTAAAATTTTATCAAAGATGATAAATACATGACTAAAATATAAGAAAATAATGATACCTTGAACTTTGAAAGAACTTTTGCTTTTTTCCATTTTTCAAATATATAAAAGTTATCTCCTTGTTCGGTAGTGATAAGCAAATGTCGGCCGGTCGGATCAAAGAATATTTTATAAATCTTCACTTCATTGGACTTGCGTAATACTTCAATATCTAACAAGCATCATTATGTAATAAAATGAAGCACGAAAAGTTTATAGACTTTTATTTTCTTCAAGTATCATTAAAATTACGAAAAAAACGTAAAAAATAATATTTAAGACAAATCAATTAATTTTATATCGGTCCTCGATAGTATAATTCTTATATCCAATTATTAATACCTTCAACGTTGTGTGCTTGTTGTAAGTCAATTCTTAAAATATGATTTGATTCCAAAGCCATTACGAGAACCTCGTTTGATACAGACATTGCAACTATAGGAGAGGGGGGTTGAAATTGAACACGATCTAAAGTAAAAACACGCGAATCGTCTTCAGCCAAACCAGCACTGACAAACCCAGTTTCTAACTAAGCAAACATATATAAGAATCAGCATTGGGCATTGAATAAGTTAATAAAGCATCAGAAGTAAGTCAGTACAATACCATATGAACCGGATCTGCTGGCTCGAACCCCGCAGTTTCCAAGTATACATTAGACGGCTCATTTGATTGTTCTATGAAGTCGTCGATTAAAGACATTATAGAAAAGGTCGAAACGATTTGAAACTTGACTGAGCTTAAAATTTTATCAATTTAGTATCATCTCAAAATGGTGTCACAATCGAGTTTCACAACTTTCATCTCGGTGTACAAATGAAATAAGTCCGGTATGAAAACAGGATTATTTTGACTCCAGAGCAAATCTTGCTAGGATTTTAAATGAATGGATCAAAAAATTTTTTTTTTTTCGCTTTATTTCAACTCTATTCCATGAAGGAACTCAAAATAATATCTCATCGTCGAATCTTCTTCACGTGATTGTATAAAGATTTAAAATTTCATTTAACAAGGGAATTAATTATTCACTGTATCAACTACTACAAACGAAGAAGGACGTATACAAGAAGTTGACTATCTTACAAATGCTGCGACTAGCAACCCTTCTATCAGCAATCGATCTTTAAGCACCCAACTGGTTTGAATGGAAATAATGCAACCAATCAAATGCTAAATCATAGAGACAGTGCAATATGGGTTGGGGGAAATTCTAATGCACATAACGGAGTGCCGCCAAAAAGATTAGGCAATGTTGCAATAAGACCTTCAAGGCCTGCTCCAATAACAATAATACCATCGTCAATTTTACCCATATTGCCAACAAATTCATCTAGTCCATCATTAGATCATTCTTTTCCTACTCGTGAAGATTTAGAGATTGTTTCTCCTGAGAATTCTTTCCCAAATCAGATGTTAAATTATACAAGAGTGATGATCATGAACAACAGTCATTTGATTATCAAGGAAACGATATAATAGCTCGGGTGAAACGATAATGGAATTGGTGGATTAGAAACAAATAAAGCCGATGAAAACTACTTCGAAAAAGATGTTGGTACTCCGCCTTTAATAGATCCGAGTTATGGAAATTGCAGAATCAAATTACAGCTAAAAATATAACTGCATTTCAAAAAAGTGCAGATGAACTCAGAGAAAAATATCAATTAGTATGTTTTATAAGTAAATGCAAGGATTTTACCACTAAAAAGAAGACATTTTTAAATTTTGAAATTACCGGTAATTTTTTTTTTTTTTAGAAAAACGATGTTCAGAAAAAATTTAACCTGTCAGATGAGAAATTTTCAAAATTGATGCAAGAAATATTACATTTGTATATCCAAACTTTATTTCCATCTTCCATTCTTTGATGTCAACAGCGGTGAGATTCAAAGTTCGATTTATCAAAAAAAAAAGATATATTTAATCTCTCATTTACTTGTAGGTAAATGTAATTTCTCATCCGGATTCGGTCACCACGCTTGATATTGATCCATCAGGAATGATATTGGTATCAGGAGGTATGATTTGTTTTAAACTGTGCATTATGTTATTAAACTTGATTGCAATGATTTCTAATATCTTAACAACGGTAAATCTATAAAGGTCATGATAGCTCTATTCGTTTGTGGGATATTGTATCAACTACAAGAGTTTGTATCGCATCGGCGAAAACCTGATGAGGGTGTATTATGTGTTGAATATCATCGATCTTTACCATGATGGCAAGTGGTGGTGAGTAAAGATATATTGTTGATAATGTTTGAGGGTGATAATATTAGTCTTTTAATAGTTCAATTTATTTTTTAAGTGCGAATCTCATGAATGAATTAATTTTATCATTTAAATTAGTATTGTAATTTGAACTTAATTTGAAAGAGGTGATTGTAAAATGAAATTAATACTTAAAAGGTTTAAATACTATTTACCACTTCTGACGTATTTTTGGTGGGTTGTTGCATTTACATTCTTTTTATTTTCTATATTTCAATTATTTATTACTGTATTAGAAATTAGTTTTCACGATAGCGGTATTAAGAAATATTTTGATTTTTCAAATTTTGACAAAATTCTAGTATTGGTACTATTTACTTTATCAAATGATTTTATTTATCTTTATTATAATTTAAATAAAAACCAGTCGAGTGTAGAGCATGCTCTGCGGGTGTCTGATAGACGACTTACAAAGATATTTTTATAATTTGTAAAAATAAGATTTTAAGAATTAATTGCTTAGATATTTATTCGTCATCAATATTATAACTAAGGAACGACACGTAAATCAATTTTCTGATTTTTATTCCGTGGTGCTGGTAATCTATACTAAGTAAATAATAAAAAATAGTATAACTTAAAAACGTACCAAATTTTTTATAGACAATATTTTTAAAACTATATATTTGACAATTTTATTAAACTTAACTATGAAATACAAAAATTTTTTTTTTTACAGAGTTAAAAATTGAAATATAATTATATATTTAATCATATATTCTAGCTAGACTAATTTATCCAACTGTGCAGTAAGATTTCATCTTCTTTACTGAGACAATACTTGTAGATTGAGTCTTCAATACAAGTGCCGGACGTCAATGTCCACTTTTCTTCAGTTCGCGTTTCTTCGTATTATTGAAATGATAGCTACTTTCCACGAAGCCTATGATGATTTATATTATTGTCGCGGTCTATACTGACCACAGGTGTGTTCGTCGACTTTCCTTTCTCACATTCGTTCGCTCGGCTCCATTTTCTTGACTACTCGTTTTCCGGTCTTTATGTGCCCCTTCCACGCACATAAGAGTCGTGACCAACCCAGGTTATACTTACAGTCGCGTCCTTATTTCCACTACGACGGTGTTATTAAAAATTGTATTGATTATTGTTACCAAGTCACCTTCTCCATTGGAGGTATCGTTATAGTTTTGTTTTTTTCTTTTTTTTTTTTTCGCACGACCGAGTCTAACCCTCTTTTCTTTTTTTTCCTTTTTTTTTCATACGTTCCTTTTATCAACGCCTTCGCAACAATCATGAGTTTACGTCAAGACGCCTATTCGGACGAAGGATCTGTGTTGGCGTGAACAAAAGTGAATTTTAAGGGAAACTAATCTAAAAACGACAACCCGGACCCTATCGTAACGGACGCAGAATTCAATTATACTATGATTAATTAAAATATTTTAACCGTGTTCCTGTGTGACTTGATTCTAGATCTAAATCCGGGGATCGTCTAAAGCCGGGGGTCGTCTAAAGCCGTATCCACTTATTTGTGCGGGTAATACAGAGGAAATAGCCAATCGGAGAGTGCAAATTTTGACTATTCCGGATCAGCCCGACGAAGAATTCGAACACGCGTAAAAGAAGAAAAAAGCGAAAATACGTAAAAACTAATGTAATTAAAAATGACGGTTATGAAATTTTACTTGTATTAAGTAATTACTCTAACCCTATAGCCTCTAACGTTAAGACCCTAACCCTAAATTTTTATCTCACGCACTTAGTTTATTTACAAAATCGGATTTCCTTTTTTGCTTTGTGTTACCCGCGCAAATAAGTAAAATGGTCTAAAAGTAGGGTTTGGGGCAGTGTTGTACACGGACATTGTCCCGCCGATTTTTCAGGGACGCGGACAGTCCGGGACGGGACGTCCGGGACATGTCCGCAATAATGTCCCAACATGATACATGTCCGCCGGGTAAAACCAATCAAATTGCGGAATTATACGAATTTTATTGGTATATGATCACGTGTTGAGTCGCAAAATGCCCGGGTCAAAAAAAATTCTGGGCGGACATGTCCCGGACGTCCCGTCCCGGACTGTCCGCCGTCCGTGTCCGTGTCCCATGACAACACTGGTTTGGGGCACAGGCATGCCATATAGCCAAAAGGCATTCCCATACTTAACCCCAACCTAACCCTAACTTATAGAAACCTTAACACACAAAAAATATATTGTAGTCTATAAACTTTTAATATAATTGGCCAATTCAATACATATATCATAATTGGGTTATATATTGGAGCTTTAAAATGTAAATTTTATATATCATATAATTTTGCACAAAATATGATATAGAATAAAATTTTGAACTCAAAAATATACACAGTAGCTCTCAATATAATGTAGTACCTTGAGCACATAGTAAGAAATTTTTAAAATCTGCTTTATTGAGAGTTTTATTAGTAAATCCATTATATCAAGTAGTATTTATTATAATATGAAATTGAATCTTAATCCATTATATTAAGGTTTTATTTAGTCTCTGTTATATCGAGAGCTACTGTGTAATAATACTTTATAAAGCAAATTTGAATGAAAAAAAAAGAATTCTATTAATACAAATTCTATGATTTATGTTATATAATTGGTTAATAACGGATTGTAATCATGTGAACTTAAATGGGCATGTCTCGACCTAATGGCATGCATGCCAAATTTTTTACCTATGCCCCGAACCAGGGAAGAATTTTTCAAAAAAATTTTTTGTTCTTTGAGAACATAAATTTTTAATTTTATGTTCTCAAAAAAAATTAATGTGCACTAAATATTTTTTTAAAAATAAAATTTTTAAAATTATATAATATTCAAAATAAATTTATTTATTATAATTTTTAAAACAAAAATACTATATTTACTCAAATATCTATAATTGAAAATAAAGAGAACTAGCCCAAAAATCATAAGCTTTTTGAAAATTAAATTTTTTATAAGAAGGACCATTAACTTTGATCATTAAAAGATAATTAAGAGTATTAATTCACATTCTATGATGAACTTTTGTCTTAATTAAATTTTGTTGTAAAAAAATTCACTTAGTAAGGGAAGTGCAGTAAATTATATGATTAGGGTTTACATAGGTCCTGACAACTCGCCAACAAAATTTTCTTGATCACATGATTATTGGCCAATAAAAGATCATAATTTGGTATAACATAACACAATCAGAAAAATTCAAAACAAACGTCTCAAAATGTCTCTTTTGTCAAAACAAGCTTATTTCTCAAAAGTTGGCATAAGAAACAACTTTTTTTAACTAAAAAAAAGGTTTCCTTGAGCAATTTTACTATATAACAGCCTAAAACCAAACCCTAACTGAGCACTCACCCTAACCCTAACCTAATAAAAAAATTTTGTTGGTCATCACGTGATCAAGAAAATTTTAGTGGCGATACTGGGGAAGATGCTCCTAACCCCTCCTAGTGATAGGACTATTGACCAATCAAATTTTATAATATTTAAAAAAAACTCAAAAACATCTTTGATCTAAAAATAAGATACTCTACAATCAATATAAGTCACTACATACTCACTACATAGTAAAGTCTAAATTTTACTAAGCAAATCGATTAAAATCACTTAATGAAACTTATTCAGCAGGTCAAAATATACTTAGTACAGAATTTTTATAAGTATTAGAGAACTTTTTATTAATTGACTTTTGATTTTTACATTTGACAGATAAATTAAAATTTTTTAAAAAATATATTCAAGAATGTAAAAATTAAAAGTCACTTAATAAAAAGTTCTCCAATATTTATGAAAAATTTTTAGTAAATGTATTTTGCCCTGTTGAATAAGTTTACTTAAGTAATTTTAATCGATTTTCTTAGTAAAATTTAGACTTTACTATGTAGCAACTATCTGCAATTAACTAAAAATTAATTTTACTTCAATATTATTGGCTATTTATACTTTATATATATATATGAACATAATAGGTGACAGAAAATTACATAATTTACTGCACTTTTCTTATTATTATTAATTTTATAAATATCTTATGAGAATATAAATTATAAATTTTATGTTCTTAGCTTGTTCTCAAAAGAGAACATAATTTCTAACTATAGTGTTCTCAAATTTTTTTGAATGTTCTTGAAAACATTGAGAACATTAAATATTCTTTACTGCCCTGAACCCTAGTCTAAAGTATACATAAGGACGAAATTATTTCAGGTTTAAAACCCAAAATTAAAATTTGAAGACAAAATTGTTTTTGACCTATTTTACTTGAAAGATGAAATTATTTGATACTTTTTTTGAATAGACGAAATTATAAGAAACATATCTATAGGACCCCGGACATCTCTCATATAGATTATATTTTTTTTTTAGCAAATTAGTTAAAATTTAAACCAAGGTCCAAATTTAAAATTTGGCGAATTAGTATTAATTTAAATAATGGTCATATATTGAATTTTAGCAAAACATTTAAAATTTCACATTGTTATATTTAATATTTTGGCAAATTTATCCTTTTTTGGGAGAATTATATTGGGAAAATACCGTAAAACATTAAAAACAATAAATAAATAAACAAATAAATAAAATAAAAAAAGCATGTTATTCAATTTAAAAACCAACTTTTTTTGATAATTCCTCATACCAACTTTTTCACAACTACCGCCCTATGACAACTATACAATTTTTTTTTTTTGTTTGTTAAGGTGAGGTCATGCCTCGGATCTTTATTAGGCATAGTTATCATTACAACATCCCCGAATATTGCATTGGATTACTACAACTACCAAGTACCGAAACTTAGACTATTTATCTATGACCTAAACCTACCAAAGTATTCTATATGTCCCACTCATATATTTGACCTGGTTTTTGCACCTTACTAGTCCACTAATAGTACCTGTAGTGCTGCCACCACCAGGTTCGTATCTCAAGCCATCTTTTAAATGCTGCCGCAACCTGGCCCGTATCTCAAGCTACTACCTTTTTACTAGTATCTTTAGCATGGTACATGCCCTTACAAAGTTCGCCAATCCCAGTACTTTTCCCATTCCTCTTCTGGTTTCTTTCCAGTCGCTTTCCTTACCCCTACCTCGCTTTCTTTCCTCCGGTTACAATCCTATTCCCAATCTGAGGACCCGGAAGGAGTGGTCTGCCTTGGCGGACCCAAGGACTCCTCTCCCTGGTATATACTTCTGTAACGCATGTCCTTTTCCTCCGGTGCGACTCCGACAGTCTGTTTGGTAGAGCCCCGCTATAGGCCTATTTGTCGTAAGTCTGCTTCTGGTCAGTCTACTTCTTGGTCAGTCTGCTTCCAGTCCGTCCCTGTCCGATTCTTGTTTAAGTACCATCGAAGTCAGCTACCTCTTTGCTCGGGTCTTGCCAAGTATGGTTTCCTGTTGTTCTATGGTTTTGTGCTTACCACAGCACCTGCGCTCCCCAGGATTTATGCGCCACAGTTTTGTGCATAACACAACGGCAGAGCTCCCAATACGAGTTGGTATAACCCAGGAATTGTACATCAGAGCTCAGAGTCCAGGTTACCGAAACGCAGATAAATTTTTCAAAGTCGTCTCCAGTGGGATTTGAACTCTGTACCTTTTGTTACAACTACTTGGGGGTGACAACAATCCAACTACGCTATGTTGTCACACTCACTATACAATTATTATACTTATACACAACAAAACTTTACCCTGGAGCAACTAGGAACTATAGTTCCAGATCAAATATTGAGATACTGTATATTCCCGACAATAAGCAACCCCTTAAAATAAGCAACCCCCTGTTTTTTTTTAATTATCTCAAAAAATGCGTTAGCAGTTGCTATATGGAGTGCTCCGTATTAAAAGGGCCCATTTTTACATTTATCTCATTTTGAAATAATTGAGTTTAACCATTTGTTTTGATTTTCGGACTGATCCGGGATTAATTAAATTTCACGATTTTGATTGGTTAAAGACGGCAGGTGACTATCGGATAATCTCGTGACGTGTTGGCTCTACGCAGCCTCATGTAATTTTTCTTTTAAATTATCTTGATTTTTTATTATGCAAATCGACTTTCATTAATAATTGAAAAATATCAATCATGTCAAAATTTACATGAATTTAATAAAAACTCATTTTTCAAAAAATTGTAAAAATGAGCCCTTTTAATACGGAGCACTCCATATATAAACCTTTTTTTTATTAAATAAACTTCAAAAGATCGATTAAGTAAAGTTGTTCAGCGCATAAAAATACATCTACAGTAAAAATTTGGTGTTATTTGGACAACTTTTTATTAGTACGTTTTCAATTTTTTCAAAAAACTCAATATTTCAAAAATAAGCAACCCTTTGTTTTTTCGTGTAATTTTTTGGCCAAAAAAGGTTACTTATTTTTGGGAATATATGATAACTGAAATAGAGCTGAAAAAGAGTTCTCCTCTTGGGTTTGACTTCCTGGTAGAAGACTCTGGTACTATAGAAGACGTAGTAGAGCCAAAAACTCTAAAGTTTTTGTCAAAAGGGGTAGAAATATTAGTAGAAGCATACTTTTGGTTGAATATAATATTTTGTATAGCATATACTCTTTCAGTCCTTTACAAGTTGGTACTTTTGGTACTCTCTTTTGGTTTTTTCAAAATTTTGCTAAAAAGTGGGAAATCCAGCTTACCCCCTTCAGAAAATCGGCAGTATTTACTCCTTCCAAATCGGGATTGCACCTACCTAATTGAAGTAGGACCCCAAAGAACTTTAATACAACTTAGATTTGAGTTTGTATAATTTTAGCAGTATTTTAGCCAAATAAATATATAAAATAGAGCAAAATTTGAAAATTTACTATATAAAAATGCAATGTTTAATGAATTTTTATTCAAAATTTCCTTTTTTAGAATCATTTGAGCTGTATCTGAGTTCTTTAGGGTCCTATTGGAGTCGACGTCACGAGTGATCATTTTGATACAATGTAAACAGTGAATGACGTGTCAAAGATTGTTCTGGAATATTCATAAAAATTTCTTTTTTTTTATAAAATTAGGCGTAGTTTGTTAGTGTATATTTCTCTGCTATATAGTTTATATATAATACTTTGGTAGAGTTTCTATACAGTATTATATAATTTTTACATTAATACATTTCTTTTATGTGTTTGTTATAGATTAGTTTTTTTCTTTGTTTTTCTTATCTTTCTTCTTTTCTTTTTGTTATATTTGGTATTTCACTTAGGTTTTGTAGTTTTCCCTTATCAGGAAATTTTATATATAGATATTAATCGATATATAATAGTTAATCGTTTTATATCGATTAAAAAATAACGATATATATCGATTAACCGGTTAAAAATCGATATATATCTAAATCGATATATATCATTTTCTATATTAAATCGTTATATGAGAGGTGTAAGTAGAAACCAAGCAAATCGAAAATTTTTCAAAATTGAGTTTTTATGTTTAACTAATATAAAAACTTGTAAAGAATATTTTTTGCTTAATAATGAACATTTGATTAATTAATAAAAATTTAAGTTATTTGCATTTAAACAATTTGGTCAGAAATTGATTGTCCGATTTTAATAGATCGGAATAGATCATCCGATTTTAATTTGATCAGAAATAAACAAATTGGAACGATTATGTTATACGAAGCTTTCCGATCAAGGCCGATCAAGGCCGAATGGATTCGGATTGTCGATCATTGTTTATGTGAGTTTGTATAACACAACACAAAAATCACGTTATCTCAAAAACCTAATTTATCGATTTGCCTGGTTTCTACTTACACCCCTCATATATCTACAAATCGATTATAATCGGAATTATTTAAAACAATATATAACGATTAACAGATCTTTAACGATTACAAAGGTAATTACTTGAAACAATATATAACGATTAACAGATCTTTAACAATTACACAGTGTTTTGACCACATTACAAAAATTTCATCCCAGATTACCGGGTAAAAA